>JBAKBP010022772.1:0-38199 GCA_037953745.1 Lithodes maja
CTGTATACAAATAGTCTCAGTGGTGACACAAGGACACCCTTCAAAATGTTCCCATATTAAATTGTAGGAGACATCTTCATGCTTATCACGAGTGTCTAGGTTGTACATGCCATGTAATTGTACAGAGAATAATCACCGGAAGGTACCCAACTTTTCCCTCCAAAACCCTGGCTGAGTAGATAGTATTTTACTTCACCGCTATTATAGGGCTAAGAGGAGATGGGCTGGTTTTTCAGGCCCCCCTTCTCCCTTATGTTTAGCATCATAGTTTTGAGATTATAGATGTTCGTCCCATTGGTTTGAGATTATAGATGTTTGGCCCATTGGTTTGGCCCATTGGTTTGGCCCATTGGTTTGGCCATTTTAACACCTTTCGCCCCATTTCATTGTCAAATTAAAAACCTTTCGTGCCGTTTAGGTGTCGACATTTTCCTGGCGAGCGATAGCGAGCTTGTAATTTTAGGAGAAACCAGCATTCGACCGGGACATTTTTCTACCGAAAAATGTACACATTTATCTTGAAAAAGGGTCTAGGGGGTGTAATTTTAAGCTTTTTGAAAGTCTAGGGAGGAAGCTAAACTAATAGTAACAAGATACATAAATGAGTAAATAAATACGCCCATCCCCCCTTAAGACAATAAGACAATAATCTTGGCCTATTTTCTTTCCCTCTGCATTATCCACTTTTGTGTTTCCACGTTATTTTAATTGTATTGATGTTATTATTTGACTGTTTTATTCTACTTTTAATGATGTTTATTCCATATATTCCCAGAAGTCAATCCAAAACTGAATAAACACTGTCTTGTATTGGCCAAAATATATTGAGATTGGCGCCAATGTACGGAAAGGGTTAAGGAGTCCAAACAATCGGTTTCATCACATATATATACTGTATATGTCAGCACCAAAGTAGCTCTATTATGCAAGTGTGGGAAGAAAATGTAGAAAGATTGTCAAATTAAAAGGCTTTCTATCTGACTACTAAGTACTTGGCTGAAAACAATGCTTCAAAATTGGTGATTACATAAACTATTGGTAGATGGCAATATAGCAAGAAATGAAGAGCCTAATAACAAAAATATAAATCAGTGATTAAAAAAAGCTTAGAACACCACAAACTAGAAAACGAGAGGCTATTTAAAAGTCCCTTCTTATAATCATATCACTAAGTATACAAAGTTATAGTTATTCTTTATTTTTATTACAATGAACGTACTTGGAAGACTAAAATGACCAACACAATGTTATTTCACGTAAATATTTTCTGTATTCCTTTTCATAATTATCTCACTCTTAAAACCAAATTGTCCATGGATTCACCGATGTACAAGTAAATATAGCAATGCATCCTAACCTCTTATATATTTTCTAGATCTCAAGTGACGGCGTCTCTTCCGTGGATTGACCTCCCAATCTACCAAGATTGGAAGCCAAAGCGTCACATTTTTTCCTTTGCCCCTCAGCTTTCTCTTCATAATTGCTGAGGGGCACAGGGCCCTGGGTGGGGCTTTGGTTTCCCGGGCGTTTCTGTCGCCCTCCTCAGCTCTCCGCCATCGAGTGGCTTCGGTCACCCATGCTTTATTGTGGTCGGCTGGGAGGGTTCTGTGGGGGCGCTCGGTTATGGCCTTGGTCTTGCTCGGGGCCTTGGGGCTGTTCGGCCAGGCAGCTTGGGGAACAACAACAACAACAACAACCTACGGTAAAAGCTAAAGTCAACCCTCGGAGAACATAAGACAGAATACTTACAGGTGATGCTCTAGAATTACTGTTGTCTTTACATATCTATCTATCTATCTATCTATTGCCGGACGCCTTACTACCCATTATAAGAGTGGTCATACACAAAATGCCCACAAGCGACCTATTCCCTGTGAGAAGGACAACCCGTGCCAGTTTGCTGAAGGACTTACAGGATTGACCACTAAATGTAGGGTCCGTCCGACTCCAAGGCCTTCTATGTATCTTTTTAGCACTATTTTTCTACAGTATAAGGTTTTCTCCCCTAGACAGGTTGACGAGTCCCATCCACCCGGATTTGTATAAGGTTGTCTCCCCTAGATAGGTTGCCGACTAAGACTAAAGAGTCCCATCCACCCATATCTAAGTCCCATCCACCCACCCATCACATATCTAAATTCATAATTAAAAGTAACGCCACGTTCTTTTAATTGGCTTGGGCTTCGACAAAATGAATAAAGGATTTATCCAGTCGAGGACGCCATGTGCTTGTTTTGCGCGCTCTCTCTCTCTCTCTCTCTCTGTCAGTACTCGGTTTACGTGGTATCACTCATTTAAGTTAGCTTGCATAAGTCTCTAGATAACTTTATATTTCAAATTAATCAACCAGAAACTTCAATAATGATCAAGGCTTCGCACTTTTTAACACCTTATCGGCGGGCTAGGCGGTTTATTTATATGTACCGCCCAGCGGGGTGTTTTTAGCAAAAATAGGGCTGTTTACGTGATCATTTTCATGCCTAAATAAGACCCAGAGCGTAAAACAAGTATCTTTCCCTGAAAGGGCATAAACAGAGCTTTCCAATGACACCATAACGATCCTTTTATGATGGCTAGTTTTCTTGCAACAACCGCGCAACGCGAGTGCAAAAAGCATGTAATTCGGCACTTTCCCCATACAATTCAGTATGTAGCGAGTGAGAGAGGGAGGGAGGAGGTGGGATTTGTGTCAGTAGGTTCGCCGCGGTGGTCTGGAGCAGTCATACGCTCGCTACTCTCCTGCCACCACTTGTCTCTCTCTCTCAGCAACATTACGTGCTGAAATTGCCACACGACCTATGTCGAGCGCCGCCAGATAGTCCAGATTTATTATACTCGACTTATGTTGCGCGCCGATAGTTAGGGGTTAAAGAGCCTTAATATTGGCAATGACGGCTACACAAACACTACTATTATATTGCCCGTCTCTGGATATTGCTTTAAACGATATAGTTTGGTAAGTGGCAAGCTTAAAAGTACATTATCACATACAGGCACACCCATCCATGCAACAATTAATTAATGATCTGCGAAGTTGAGAAGTTGAGATATAGTAACCCAGGTTCGAATCCCGGTAGGACCACATGCTTTCATTAATTTCATTGGAAGGTGTTTGGGGTTGGGGTGAAATTAATAATTTAAATTATCAATTGGTTCAAGAATATTTCATAGCGAGGTCGGTCCTTAGTGATCCGTGTCCCCCAAAATATGTTTTCCTCTCGCCTAAACATAAGGCTATTCAAAATGAAGTTGGGTACAGTACATAATTAGATCAATATCCAGTATTCGATAAATTGATATCAGTCGTGGTCATGTGCTGCAGGATGTTTACCGGTACATTTGTAACTGTCTTGAAGCTGTAATGGTTGGAGTGTTTAAGATCTGTATGTGGTAACTCAGGTTCGAATCCCGGTAGGATCACATGCTTTCATTAATTTAATTGGTAGGTGTTTGGTGTTGGGGAGTGAAATTAATAAACGAGATAAACTATCAAAAACAAAAGACACCAGATGTATCCTCCAATCACCTGTAGCTGTTCTGTACCGGCGACGTATTTTGAATTTTATTCTGGCTACTATTAGATGATTTTATTCAGTTTCAAAAGGACCTCCAGCAATTAACAGGCTTCGAACAATCTCACTTAACCCTTTTCACTACCACAGATTCTTCATAAACTGCTCAAAATCCTCTAAATACAACCACAATATAATGAAGAGGAAATCACCGGTACAGAAAGGGTTAACATTTCCCGATTTCACTAGGTAGAGGGATGTGTTTTGCTGAATTAAATTTTGTCGTCTCAGTAACGTTTCAAACACTACTCCTCCTAAATGGCTGCCTCCACGACATTTGTACACACAGACTAAAGTTGTTCGCAGACCCAAAATGAACAAAGTGAACCTGCCGGATTTCTGCAACTCTCGCTAAGTAGGTCATTTTGCTGTGCTTTGTTGTCACTGGAGCCTTTGACGCACTACTCCTCTTAAACCGTTGCCTCCAAGACATTAAACACTAAGACAAAAGTTGTTCGCAGAGCCAAAATGAACAAAGTTAACCTGGCATATTTCCACTGCCGACTATGGTGGCTTTTGCACCATGAGATTTGTCATCTCCGAAGCATTTGATTCACTACTCCTCCTAAACGGCTACCTTGACGACATTAAACACTACGACCAAATTTGTTCGCAGAGCTAAAATGAACCAAGTGAACCTGCTGGATTTCTGCTACCGACGAGATTATCTAAAATGTTGTTGTCTTCGGCACTTTTGATGCACTACTCCTCCTAAACAGCTGCCTCCACATCCGACATTGAACACCAAAAGCCCTGTCACACATTCACGAACTGTGACTGTGACCCTGAGAGAGCCAATACACGTTGGAATTCCTAGTTAGTGATCCATTTCCAGATTATCAAACATAATGATGGTGGGCGTGCCAATTACTATTGCCACAGGAGGGGAGCCCCGACAACATACCTGCAGGGAGGGACGGTACCCGTCATGCACGCCCTCATGCAACGGTATTGTGCCGAAAGTGGTCGTTGCTCTAACGGGATATGTCAAGATTACCAGAGACGTTCCTGCGGTAACCTCAGGCGGGTTGCAGGTGCACCGTGGGTATGACCGCAGATCCATTTGCGGTGCATCTTCGACGGATCACGACAGACCACTTGGGTTCAGCTGGCAGCTTACTTATGGCATACCGTTGGTCGCCGCCGGATGGACACCGTTACACTAGAGGTGGCCCTCCCAAACATCCTTCCATCTTCTCTTGACCAACACATAGTTCGTCTCTGACTTCCTTGCCTACACTTCCTATCTCCCTGCCTACCTACTTATCTCCCCTGCCTACATTACCTATTTCCCTGCTTTATCTACCTACCCTCCCTTCCTACATATTCTTCCTATCTTGCTTACCCTGTCTGCCTGCCTGTCTTCCCTGGCTGCCTACCTTTCCTTTCTACCTACCCAGCTTGCCTGCCTCCTCTGCCTACCTACCCTTCCTACCAATCTTTTGTTTTTACCTACCCTGTCTACTTTATATACCTTTCTGCCTACCCAGACTTTCTTGTTGCCTCCATGCCTACCTTCTTACTTAACCTTCCTCATTGCCTTCCCATCCTTCTTCCCTAGGTAGCCATCCCCATTTCATCCTTATTTAACTTATGCCTTTTGCTTCCTTATCTCCTAACCTATCCTACTTCCTTACCGAAGCTACCTTCCTTTAATCCTTGCATATCTACCTTTCTACCCTACCTATCTACCTTACTACATTGCGTATATACCTTTCTACCTAGCTTATATACCTTTCTACCCTACCTATCTACCTCCTTACCTATGCTACCTTCCTCTCTATCTTGCATATCTACTGTTCTACCTTTCTATCTACTTTTTTAACTGCAGAGACGCTTTAGCAGTTTATTATGGTTATAATTAGACGATTTTATACAGTTTAAGAAGGATCTGTGGGAATGATAAGGGTAGAGGCCATGTCAAGTAACCCTCTGAGTTCCATATACCCTTTCTAATGTGAATACAATCGTCTAATAACAGCCAGGAAACATAACAGAAATGAGTCATCGTATCTTCTCCGGGTTAAACATAAACACCTCCTATAGGTAGCGCCAGCGAACTTGACAATTAGCTTGACCCCTTAACTTTTTATAACTCGAAATGAATCAAAGCAATCGGGCTGACGTTTATATCATTTGGGAAGAATCCACCAGGAAATAGGTGTGGATATTTACAGCCAGTTTGCTATAAGCACTTTTGAGTTACAGAGAGGTCAGGGATTAAGATTATTGTCAAGTTCGTGGGCGCTACCTATAGTTATCCATTATCCTCAATCCTTTTACTCACCTACATTATCCTATTAAATTTAAGCTCTATATTTTCTTTTTCTATTAAATTTAAGCTCTATATTTTCTTTTTCATGTAGCTCTTCAACTATTCTCTCTTTTCAAATTCCAACTCATTCAAATGCTGCACACATCACTTGATCTTTCACAGTAGCCTTTCATTCTCTCTCTCACTCTCTCTCTCAAGGTTATTAAGTCAAGTCTCTCTCTCTCCCTCTCGTGCGTAAGATTGCCGCAGTAAATGAAACAGGTATGTCGGCGGCAGACGCGGCACCAAATTCATGAACAGAATGCCTCCAATTGCCCCAGTCATGCCTGCAGTTATCTGTGCCTTCACATGACATGCCGCAGACGCATCTGCGGGCAAGCCAGGATTTCTGGCGATTTTTGGGAGCTCGCCGACCATCTGTGAACATTTCAACCATGCTTGAATTGTTTCCCGCACATTCCGGCTCACACCTACCCATTCACAACACCTTGGGGGTTATGGGCTCATTGCGAGAAGCTTGGTTTTCATATAAAGGATCACGCCTCTTCGAAAAACTCCCAAGGTGAGGGGCATCTCGTTAGACAGCTTCAAGAGTTCCCTCGATATCGATGATCCCATCTTCGTAGGGAAGCTTGCTGTCCCTTCGAACAGTCTACTGCACCAAATCACCAGCCAGAACGATGGACGGCGGGTTTATCGGTGCAACTAAATGTGTGGGGAACTCTACAAAAGGTGATAACAGGTAGGCACAATATGATGGCTTAAAACAATTGTAACTATAGGAGCAGACAAAAACACGATTTCAAGTTAGATAAGTTCCAGATAAAAAGATGGAAACAAACACATTCACAGATATTATGTAGAACTGATTGTTGTCCACTTTAGTTAGTAATGATAACATTCATGAACAATGAGGAGATTCAAATCAAATTTAGATATCCACATGATAAAAAAAAAGTATGTAGAAGGGAGCTGCCTATATGTAGCGTCAGCGAATTTGACAATAATGTTGACCCCTTACCTTCTTATAACTCGAAATGAATGAGAGCAATCTGGCTGACGTTTCTATCATTTGGGAAGAATTCACCAGGAAATAGGTGTAAATATTTACAGCCAGGCCCTTTTGAGTTAGAGAGAGGTCAGGGATCAAGATTATTGTCAAGTTCGTTGGCGCTACCTATAGTATGGGCATTTTGCAAATATTCTTATACCTAGGTTGTTACCATTATTATACAAAGGTACAGGGGGCAAGCAATGCAGGTCCCAAAGATGCATCAGCCAAGAGAGTCTCAGGCATTTCCGGTTTGGTCTATAGATAGCAAAACAGCGATAGAGAAGCAGTAAACGATGGGTGGTGTGTGTGTGTGTTGTGTGTGTATATGAGAGAGAGAGAGAGAGAGAGAGAGAGAGAGAGAGAGAGAGAGAGAGAGAGAGAGAGAGAGAGAGAGAGAGAGAATATAATACCGTCAAACAAGATAATAATGCTTTTCACACGAGAGAAAGGAGTGGAGTGCAGACAAAACACTGACAACGTAAGTAGGTTAAGAACTATACAGTAAGGAAAACAGGCTCAGAGTTAAGGGGAGACTGACCGTTTGTTTGGCCTATTAATTCATTTATTCATATTATATTTTTTAGTTTCCTCCCTAGACCTCCATCAAACTTAGAAAAAACACACCCTAGACTCCCCTTCAAGACAAATTTTTAAATTTTTCGGTAGAAATATGTCCCGGCCGAAGGCAGGTTCCTCTTAAAATTGCAGGGTCGCTTTCGCTCGCCAGGAAATAATCGACACCTAAATGGCTAGAACGGTCTTAAAATTGACAACGAAATGGGGCGAAAGGTGTTAAAATCGCCAAACTAATGGGCCGAACGTCTTATAATCTCAAAACTAGTGGGGCTAAACATTAGGGAGAAGGGAGTCCAGAAAAACGGTCTGCCTCCCCTTTATTTTGTTTCTTTAATTTCAGCTGACGGTAAACTGTCCTGTTTCCATTTATTTTACGCGGCTATTACGATGATGTAGTTAAATATGTTGCTAATTATGAGAATTTGGTATTAATATCATGCAGAGGCATAGTAGATTCATGATTTTTCAGTAAATATCAATACATTAGCTGCTAAAGGATGAACAATAGGGGAAACAAAAAATGTAGTATAGACGGGGTGAAGAGAAGACAGAAGAACGATACGCACATAGGAGAAAAGTAGAGTAGGAATATAAATATACAATGTAAACCGCAAAAGTAGAGTAGGAATATAAATATACAATGTAAACCGCAAAAGTAGAGTAGGAATATAAATATACAATGTAAACCACAAAAAGTAGAGTAGGAATATAAATATACAATGTAAACCACAAAAGTAGAGTAGGAATATAAATATACAATGTAAACCGCAAAAGTAGAGTAGGAATATAAATATACAATGTAAACCGCAAAAACTAGAGTAGGAATATAAATATACAATGTAAACCGCAAAAGTAGAGTAGGAATATAAATATACAATGTAAACCGCAAAAGTAGAGTAGGAATATAAATATACAATGTAAACCGCAAAAGTAGAGTAGGAATATAAATATACAATGTAAACCGCAAAAGTAGAGTAGGAATATAAATATACAATGTAAACTGCAAAAAGTAGAGTAGGAATATAAATATACAATGTAAATCGCAAAAGTAGAGTAGGAATATAAATATACAATGTAAACCGCAAAAGTAGAGTAGGAATATAAATATACAATGTAAACCGCAAAAGTAGAGTAGGAATATAAATATACAATGTAAACCGCAAAAGTAGAGTAGGAATATAAATATACAATGTAAACCGCAAAAGTAGAGTAGGAATATAAATATACAATGTAAACCGCAAAAGTAGAGTAGGAATATAAATATACAATGTAAACCGCAAAAAGTAGAGTAGGAATATAAATATACAATGTAAATCGCAAAAAGTAGAGTAGGAATATAAATATACAATGTAAACCGCAAAAGTAGAGTAGGAATATAAATATACAATGTAAACCGCAAAAGTAGAGTAGGAATATAAATATACAATGTAAACTGCAAAAGTAGAGTAGGAATATAAATATACAATGTAAACCGCAAAAGTAGAGTAGGAATATAAATATACAATGTAAACCGCAAAAGTAGAGTAGGAATATAAATATACAATGTAAACCGCAAAAAGTAGAGTAGGAATATAAATATACAATGTAAACCGCAAAAGTAGAGTAGGAGTATAAATATACTATGTAAACCGCAAAAGTAGAGTAGGAATATAAATATACAATGTAAACTGCAAAAGTAGAGTAGGAATATAAATATACAATGTAAACCGCAAAAAGTAGAGTAGGAATATAAATATACAATGTAAATCGCAAAAAAACATAGGTGCGCTCGACACCAAAACAGAAATGCAATAAATAAAACAATGCAAATATTATAGACAGTGATATTTAAGAAAAGAAGAGAGTAAGAACCAACACGGGAGATGATAGTTTTCTGTAACAGTGCAATGCCTATGAAAGCCGGGCAGACTTTCAACATCTTCATGAGAACAGTGAATTCATCAATTCTACACTAAGATGAACCTCTAAAATATTTTAATAACTGTGAGTTAAACTGTGTAACTCACAGTTACACTGAAATTAGTTACAAAATAGGAAAGTCCTGATGTGGCGGCGTCTACGCCGTGGGACCACCTCCCGGAGCTGCCAACCGCGGATGGCTGCCGACCCTCCACGGCCGGAGACAAGATCAATCGACCAGTGGAGGACAACCGGATGCCGGCCGCGGGGAGCAGTTTCGGGAGCCAAACCGTCACAACTATCCCCCCCCCCCCCCCTGGGGGCACGGGTCCTTGGAGTGGCTTCGGTCACGCCGGGAATTTCCACACCTCTCACACCACACACACACATCACACAGTTTTTCCTACACCGAGAAATGACTCTCCGGCTGTTATTTCTCGAAGACTTCTTCTAGCCGGAGACATTGAGAGCAACCCAGGACCCACGTACACATACATATGTCCAACTTGCTCAAAACCCATCACCTCGAGTTGCCACACTAAGGGTTCAGTTCTCTGCAATTCATGCAGGAACTGGACCCACTTCACCTGTACAACACTTGCCTCCAAGAAACACTACACGAACACCTGGACCTGTTCCTCATGCCCCTCCCTCTCCCAGTCAAATCCCTCACCTAAAACCCGTCCACCTCTCCTCCCCAACCCACCTAGCCTTCCCATATCATCCACTCCCCCCCCTAAAACCCGTCCACCTCTCCTCCCTAACCCCCCTAACCTTCCCATACCATCCACATCCTCAACTCAACACACCACACCCCATCCTAATCCATTCCAACCCCCATCTCCTGCTCCCCAATCCCCACCCCCACCTCACCCATCCCAACCTCCAGCCCCTCCCTCACCCCCACCCCATCCTCGTGCAGAAACACCCAACATACATCGTGCACATAACATTAACATTCTCCAATTGAACATAGATGGCATTAACACAAAGAAACACGAACTCTCACACTTCATCAAACAACACAACATACACATTGCCATCTTACAAGAAACAAAACTCCGCACATCACAAAAAACACCCACATTTCATAATTTCACCACCATCAGACAAGACCGGGCTGTCGGCGGGGGCGGTGGACTCATCACCCTGGTACACAATGAAATATCATACATAGTAACCAGTGTACAAACCAAATCCCTCCTCCCCCCAAATGATAACACAACAGAAATACAATCAATTAAAATACGCACTGGCAACAAATCCAACATAACCATCATAAATACATACATCCCTCCCCAAACATCCCCTACAGTACCAAATATATACAGACCACACTTACAACACATCACAAACACCCCACACATCATCCTGGGTGGTGACTTCAACGCCAAGACGTCGGCCTGGTTTGTCAACAACCCCGACACAGACAGAGGGCTGGTACTACAAAACCAAACAGATAACCTCATCATCCTTAACGACATCCATCAACATACCCATATTCCTCACCAAGCCCTCTATAACCCATCATCTCCAGACATCACCTTTTGCTCCCCAGAACTCGCCCTCACAACATCCTGGAGGGTGGTCAGAACCTTAGGCTCTGACCACCTCCCGATCATTATCACCACCAAAACCAGACTCACCCCAGCTAGCCACAAACACACATACACCAATTATAAAAGAGCTAACTGGGAAGCATTTACAAATGAGACAGAACAACACTTCACAACTCTAAACAGTACACCCATCACTAACATCAACAATGCTGTACACATACTCAATAAAACTATCCAAAACGCTGACAAGAAACACATTCCAAGAGGTAACAGAAAAAGACACAACCCCAACTTCACACCAGAAATTCAAAACCTCATCAGACAACGCGACACACTGAAACACTCCCCAGCACCCCACACACAAGACATCACACAACAAATTCAAGCACTCAACACCCAAACTAACAACAAAATACAAGAACAACAAAAACTAAATTGGAATAACTTCCTACAAACACTTGATCACAAAACAAACCCCAAAAAACTCTACAAAACACTAAACAGCATCACACTTTCCAACAGCAACACAACACAATCACATGCTGCAATCACAACAACAGACTCTACTCCTTCATGTAAACAACAAGCAAACACTCTCATCAATCACTTCTCACATGTCAGCCACCTAAAACCTCACAAAGACGACCGACGTGTCATCCGACGTAAGAGACAATTCCCCACAGACCCTGACTATACACCCTTCACCAATCACCAGACAAAGCATATCATCAACAATCTCAAGCACTCACCCGCCTGTGGCCTAGACAACATAAGCAACATACACCTCAGACACCTGGGACCACAAGGCATACAAACACTCACTAACATATCAAACTACAGCTATTCACACAACACAATACCAGACATTTGGAAGCATGGTATCATCATCACATTCCCCAAACCCAACAAAGACCCCACGCTACCCTCCTCACACCGCCCCATCACACTCCTTTGCTCCCCCTCCAAAGTCATGGAACGCCTAGTATTACAACTAATTACACCCGACCTACCCCTAGCTCCAACACAACATGGCTTTAGACCACTGCACTCCACAAACACTCTTCTCACAGACCTTACACAAAGAGCTTTTGACGGCATCAACTCAGCTAGACCACCACACAGATCACTATTAGCCACACTCGACATTAGTAAAGCCTTCGATGCAATCCCCCGCCACAACCTAACAAACAAAATCTACAACATAAACATGCACAACAACACAAAAAGGTGGCTGGCCAACTTCCTAGCAGGCAGATGTGCACATGTATCTTTTGCCGGTCAGTCATCTAAAATCAGAAACTTTCCAAACGGAGTCCCACAAGGATCCGTCCTATCGCCTGCACTCTTCAATCTGTACATGCACGATATAACTACACCCAATACTCCCCAAATAAACTTAGCCTCCTATGCAGATGACATAACACTCACATGCACACACCATGACCCAAGAAGAGCAACAGATCTCCTTCAACCCTATCTCAACACACTACATGGCTGGTGCACTACAAACAGACTTAATCTAGCCCCAGCCAAATCCACCGCAACCCTGCTCACAAGCTGGACAGGTGAACACGAATACATCCCTCAACTCACCATAAACAACACACCCCTAACACATACACACACACCCAAAATCCTAGGAGTAACATATGATACTCATATGACATTCAAACAGCACACCACAAACATTAAAAAGAAACTGACACCCAGACTTAACGCCCTCAGGTCACTTGCTCACACAAAATTTGGACACAACAAAGAAACTACCACCACAGTATATAAACAATACATAAGATCAGTAATGGAATACGCAAGCCCAGCCTGGGCTTCTAACCTAGCTGAAACACATCATAAGACCTTACAGACGATTCAAAACAAAGCCCTGAAGATCATTACAGGCTGCACAGCTACTGCACCCACAGATCATCTACATCAAGAAACCAAAATCCTCAAAGTCAAAGACCATCTGGACATGAGAGGCACTCAATTCCTGGCAGCAGCCTCCACGAACCAAGACCACCCACTAAACTACATGGCAACACACCCACAGACACCAAGAAATATCAAAACAACACCCAGCACACGGTATCACACACAATTATTGTCCTCTCTCCCTCCCTGCCCACCCCGAACCAACTTCCAGAAGCACATCCATACTCATATCTCTCGCCAATCCATCCACTCACTCACAGACAACACGCAGCTGCATGCACGACCTCCCGAAATCCATCCTTCCGAATCCTCCCTCCCTCGCGAGGACAGAGTCCACCTGGCCAGGCTGAGATGCGGACACCATCCAGCTCTCCTGAGCTATCAGAAGAGACTGGATGACTCCGTTGTCGACGCCTGCCCGGGATGTAACACAGCACCCCATACCATTAAACACATCATAGAAGACTGCATTTCACACAACCACTTACGCCAACAACACAACCTACACTCAATGAGAGCTCTGTGGGAAAGCCCGATCGTGGCCGTGGCCTTCCTCAGGGACTCGGGGCTGTTCGGCCAGGCAGCTTAGGGAACAACAACAACAACAACAACAACAAAATAGGAAAACCTTCTTAGAGTGGACACAGGGTCATCAAATCTGAACCACAGTTACCTAAATCTAGCGGAGTACAAAATGAAGATTAAATACCGTAAATAAATTTCGCCTAAATATGTTAGCTATTTTGTAAACACCTTTTTGATGGACTACACACCATGATGGACAAACATAGCCTAATCAATTTCCATGACATTGATATCAAAACTAGATAATTTAATACACGAGATAAGTATAAACAAATATAGATGAATACACTAGAAGGCCTAAGAAGAAGAGTAAAGACAAGAGGATGACAAACACTTCGTATGTCCTCTGTCCTCTTGTGTCACTGCTGAAGCCAACTGGGTCACCTCGCAGGGAAGAGGGATGAGGAAGGGTGAGGGTAAGAAGAGAAGAGGAAGTGAACAGCAGGAAAACAATAAGAATAGAGGAATGGGGTTAACGGTGATGACAAATATATTGGGATGTGGCAGAGCTGACCATTATATATTATTTAAGGAAAATATGATGGTGAAGGGAGGAGAATGAGGAAACCTAGCGAAGGGAGAGAAGAAATACAATACATTGAGAACGGAAGACTAAGGTTTGATATACCGTGGAGTAGACAATGGTGAAAGGAATGAGTAACATATGATGGTTAGAGGGGGAAGAGGAGAGCTAGCAAGGGTAGAGAGGAGAAAGCATAACCGGAACACAAGATTGGGGTTGAAATTAATAAAGAATATAATATGATGACCCAGAGTAAACTATAAAGCAAGGATAGAACAACATACGTTGATGAGATTATATACTGTATATTATAATGATAGCAATGTTAAAATATACGTCAGAGAATGATATGCTATGCAGATTATAAATATTATGAGGGTAGGGTAAGCTAGACGAAGGTAAGAGTAATGGGATATTAAAGCAGGCTATGATGAGAACGGTGGATTGTGTGTGTGTGTGTTACTCACTCAGTTACTTGTTCGTCAAGGGGAATCCACGCAATGCGAGCTAAGCTCATTATTATCGCGCCTCCTTAACTGGGAATGTATTGCGTGAAATGCATGTTAAGTGTTTTATGTACTGCTGGCATGGCTGTGGATGTGTGTGTAGTCTGTATTTAGCCAATTGGCGACATCGGAAACGAAGGCTTAGGGTGGATCTGTATGGTACCATTCTCACTATAGACGGTACCGTCTCGCCCGAAGGCTTAGGTAGCCATCAGCTTAGGTGAACCATGTGATACCCATCTCGCCTTGTACCATTTTTGCCAACCCCAGATGGGACGTCACAACGTCGTCCACTTATTCCAGGTACCTATTTACAGCTAGGTGAACTGAGGCTAACACATGAAAGGAGACAAGCCCAATTTGTCTCCGCCCGGCCGGGGATTGAACCCCCGACCCCTCGTGTGTGAGACGAGAGCTCTACCTACTAGGCTACGGGCTGTGTGTGTGTGTGTGTGTGTGTGTGTGTGTGTGTGTGTGTGTGTGAAAAGTAGACTAAATAATGAAGTGAGGAATATAATATGTAATAATAAGTTGGACTAAAGGAATGTGTGGAAGAGCTGAAAGTGGGTGGGGAGGAGAATAATAAAGGGGAAACAGATACCGCAGACAAGAAGAGGCCTAGTTTTCTTTGATATACGCACACAATTATTATATATCGAATTGAGCTCAGACGGTATTGTGCAGCATAATTTAATGGTTCGGCTCAATGGATTAAGGAAAGAGTTTATTTTGCTCTCAAAACCTCTATCAAGCTTAAAAAAACACCCACAAGACCCCTCTTCGATATAAATTTGTATATTTTTCGGTAGAAAAATGTCCCGGACGAAGGCCGACTCCTCTTCAAATACAGGCTCGCTATCACTCGCCAGGCAAACAATCATTACCTAAATGGCACGAAAGGTCTTAATATTGGCAAAGAAACGGGGCAAAAGGTCTGAAAATCGCCAAAGTAATGGGGCGAATGTTTTGAAATCTCATAACTAATAGGGCTAAACATGAGGGAGGAGGAGGATTCGAAAACCAACTGCCTCCCATTAAATTCACACAAAAGGATAACACAGATAGTAGAATATGAACACTTAGCCTATATGATAATTATAAACATTGCAGTGGAAGATAGAACACTTGCAAGCAATTAAGTATGCACTATGACTGAAGACTAAGGGATAACTGCATATTTGTGGAGGTTAATTAAAATTTGATATTGAAAACCATAGATGTCACAGACTCACAGCAATATAATGCATTATTAACCTGTAATATTTCAACTGCGCTGTATTATTTTAGATGAAGGTGAAATTGCTCTAATTTATCAAAACAAGCCAATATTAATTTATATTATCAAATTTATCCCTTACACCTCTTCCACTTACTAAAACCCGATGAATGTGTAAAATTAAAACGGTACTCATTGCAAGAAAAGAGAAAGACAAAATTAGAATATGCTAATTTAACATTCGTTTAAAGTAAGAGTGCAAAACATAAAATATCCAATGACACTAACCTTCAGTCGACGAGGTAGACTAAACAGGTAGAGGTAGACTTATCTAATATCAACATCAGTACATCTCTCACCACCTGTACACTCCCTTCAATTAGGGCTATGGTATGAGAGGATTGGGTACTCACTGAGGTCGAAGGCTTGGCGATAGACATTTAGCAGATCCTCTTCGGTCATAATTTCCGTAAGGCCGCTCGAAGACGAGGACGAGGATGGGGGACGAGGGGGAGGGGCCTGGCGGGTACGAGCTATAGGGCTTGGTGAGGGGTGGGTGGAGGTAGTGGGGTGGTGGGCGGTTGTGGCTGTGGCAGGGGTGGGGGCTGGGGGCAAGAGGGTGGCACGCTCCCATTTGAGTGCCTCTCGCACCCGCCGCCACCCTGACACTTTGGTTTTAGGTGGTGGCTGCGGGGGATCTATCAGGTGGGTGCCCACTGACTTGCTACGTGTACGAAGCCTGCATGGGGTGGGGCGGGGCTTACCTGTACGTGACCGTGACAGCAACAGCATACTCTCCTGGGATCCGGCGCGAGAAACTTGGCATTCTCCTTCACCGTCGTCGTCCAAGTGTAAGTCTGAGTCTGAGAGATGGACGGGCCCGAGAGCAAGACCGGAACGGCGCGCCTCTAGGGTCTCTTGAAGGTGTCGGTGCATCTCTTGTAATGTCTGTAGTTCTTCCAAATAATTTACACGGCGCTGCAAACGACTGTTTTGTTCTCGGAGCTCCCCCAGTTGTTCCATCATTCGACACAAATTATCGAGGTGCTCTAGCCCCATCTTTGTGCCGCCTGCACCGCCTGGGGCTCGAGTTGTACTCTTTTGTTCTTGTGGCAGTGCATCAGGTAGCGGTCCACCAACCTCGTGAGGCACAGATACATCTCTCTGCTGTTGCACAGGTCTCCCAGGACCTTCACGCTGTGGTTGTGGGCGGCTAGAATCTTCCTTTTGCACTTGATGTAGTGACGACATGAAATCTAAAAATTCCCTTTCCGCTTGCAGCGCTGCCGAGATTCCCTCCAGCTGCCCAGGCCCCTCTACTGCGGTAAAGTCAAAGGTGGCGAGGCGGGAGTCGGGATCTGGGCTCGGGGACACACTAGGGCATGAATCAGAATCCTGGTAGCGGCGGGAACCAGTGGGTCGCAAAAGAGGCGACCCCCTCCCACTGCCTGACACCAGAGAATCTTCAGACATCTTCCTGGGGTCGTCGTCGTCAGTTGTGATCATCCCGCCGTCACCCTCACCAACGCTTAGGTTCTGGCCCTCATGCCGCTCCAGCTGAATATCCTGCTGGTGCTGAGGGCCCTGTGGAGTTGTTTTAGACAAATGGTCCTGAACTGGGGTGCCGGAAGGGTAAGCATCCTGGGGGAGCACCTCACTCATCACCTTACACACACTCTCACACCGCCAGACCTGCTGGCACTGGCAGCCCCGGGGTTTGCCCACTCAACCGCACTGGTGTGGTGCCTTCCTACCATGCCCACCCCACCCCACCCCGCCCCGAAGTGCCCCACCAGCCCCACCACGGCCAGAGCCCCGCCAATACACTGCGCCACTAAATTTACGAGTCTAGGTTGGTGTTGTACCACCTGCCCGATGGTGATGTAGGTGCATAACACACACTGCAGCCCACACTGTATGACCACTGGCGACTGCAATCACTGAAATAGGAAAGTATCTATATTAATATCAAAGCATACCTAGTAAAGTAATAATAGGTTGCATAAACAAAAACAGATAATCACCCGCCCGCAAGCTTTCTCTTTCACACATAACAAGCACACTTGTCCGATCATATATCAATTTATGAGTAATGTTCTTAGATTAAAATGTTTCTTCCCATGTAAAGTATATGGCTTGTTCATGTTTGTGAAACATGTCTCTCTTCCTTTTGTGAATGAAATGCTGTGAGGAGTGTGATAATTATGTAATATACTTTATTTTCCGAAACTTTTATGTTCCTGATTTAGCATCATTACCTCTCTTATATCGTCGCCTCCACTCTCCTCAGACCCTTGCCCTCCCATCCCTCCACAGCCTCACTCAACACCTGAAGCCCAGATCTTGACTAGAGTAAACCTCCGCGACCTTCAGCTGCACAGGGCATGAATCAGGCTACACCATAAACAACCTAAATGTCGGAATATATTATCTATACTCTATTTTATAATGAATAATATTATCTGTAAGTTTTTAAGAAATAGAAAATCCAACTTTTATGTATAGACATGCATATATTACTAATATAAATTAAATAAACCAATATTTACACGCACACACACACACACACATGTTTATATATATATATATATATATATATATATATATATATAAACATCATACCACATGTAGGATGGCTTAACCAATTTAAATTAAGAGGAGATGGGTCTTTTTTCTGGTCCCCCTTTTTCCTCATGTTTAGCCCCATTAGTTTTCAGATTTAATGACGTTTGGCCCATTATTTTGGCGATTTTACGACCTTTCGCCCCATTTCTTTGTCAATATTAAGACTTTTCGTGTCATTTAGGTGTCGATTTTTTCTTGGCGAGGCATAGCGACCCTGTAAATTAAAAGGGACCGGCCTTTGGCCGGGATATTTTCTATCGAAAAATGTAAAAATTAATTTTGAAGGAGCGTCTGAGGGGGGGGGGGGGGATTTTAAATTTGATGGATGTCTAGGGAGGAAACGAATGAAACGATAAAAACATATATAAATGAGGGGATAAATACGCTCATCCCTCTTTAATTAAACCAGCCAAGATCCTAGGGTATTTTATTGTTCTATGTGTATGAGGGACACAAACGGCAAAGCTGCCTGTAACAAGTGTTTACCCAAAAATTGAAAGAGTGACAAAGCCAAATTAAGAGCGGTTGGTGGTCATCTTAAAAAAAAAAAAAAAAAAAAAAAAAAATGGTGTATTGGAAAGAAGTCTGGTATGCTTGTTTAGGTGTAGTGAAATCAACCCCTTGAAGCTCTGACGCGTTTTAGCAGTTTATTTTGGCTATCATTAGACGATTTTATGCAGCTTAGGAAATATGTGTGGGTATTAAAAGGGTAAATACTATCTCAATCAACCCATTGACTTCCATATACCGTTACTAATCTGAATAAAATCTTCTAATAGTAGCCAGAAACAGAACAGAAATGCTTATTGGAGCTTGAAAGGGTTACTAGAAGTAGGAGGTATTTTTGAGAGCTTGCTGGATCACTCTCTCTATTGGTGAGACACAAAAAGAAACAGTGAGGGAGGCCAGGCCAATGAAACAGAGGTTCCAGCAACTCCTTATCACATGCCTACGAGGCCTCCTCTGGGTAATGCCATGCTCGATTATTAACAAAGGAATCAGCCCAAGACGTGGTACCTAGCCACGTTTGGTAGTACTAACTGTGTTTCCTAAATTCCAGAGTTAAATCAAAATATGCTTACCCTGGGAGTTAAGAATGACACTGATTTCTATATCAACAACAATAGCACCTAATGATAAATACAAGATAATGTAATCATATTTATTGTAATCTAGGAAATTGTGAACTATTTTGTGAATACATAGCCTATATACGGAAAATGGACATTTAAGCAAACATACAGTACAGTACACCAACAGTTAATAAAGAGTATAATATTAATTGCAGTGTTCAGTACAACTAATTATTATTACCGGTATGTATGAGAGAGATAGTTACATAGCGTTAATAATGAACATATGATAAATAATGTAGAGATAGGGGACCAACTAGGAAATAGCGATCACAAATATATTTACTTTAATATACAATGGACAGGAAATGCTAAAGAGAATCCGTCACTTATCCCAGATTTCAGAAAAGACAAACAGGGTGGGATAATAGAAGAGCCTTAAGGGTGGACTCTATTGTTAAACAATTAAGTCAGGATAAGCCAGAGTTAAGCTTGACAGCCTACATATGAACAGTTTATTTCTTCACTTCACAATGCGCAACATAAATATATTCCCAAAACAAGATTTAGATCGACACAGAACCAACCAAAATGGATGAATAATAATCTAATAGATCTTATAGGAAAAAAGAAAGGAATATATAGAAAAATTAAGAAAGGCGAAAATCACCTACTTATTTACTATCAGACTCTATCAAGACAGGTCAAAAACGAAATTAGGACAGCAAAAAGAAATTATGAAGTAAGAACATAAGAAAATGGGAGTCTGCAAAAAGCCGATCGGCCCATACAAGGCAGATCCCTGTCACACCCAACCCCAATTACAAGGCCCAATTATAGGCCCAACTCACTAATACCTTGAGTACTGACCCCACCAAAACGGTCAGAGATTAACACAAGATAACGGGGGTCTGCTGAGCGCTGATTGGCCCACACCTGGTAGATCCCCCTCACACCCATCTCGTCCATATGCCTATCTAATTTTATCTTAAAGCTCCCTATCGTTATTGATCCCACTATATCACTTGGTAGCCTATTCCACCCATCTACAACTCTGTTACCAAACCATTATTTGCCTATATCTTTTCTGAAATGAAATTTATATAATTTATAACCATTTGTTCGAGTTCTTTCGCTATCACTGAGCTTCAGTACATTTTTCATGTCTCCTTTATTTACCCCACTGAACCACTTGAACACTTCTATCATATCCACTCTAACTCTGCGTCTTTCTAACGAATGTAAGCCTAATTTGTTCAACCTTTCTTCATATGGTAGATTTCTAATATTATGAATCATTTTTGTCATTCTTCGCTGTACTTGATCCAAGGAATCTATATCCATTCTGTAATAAGGACACCAAAATTGGACAGCATAATACATAATTATGAGGTCTCACTAATGACAAGTAAAGTTTCAAGATAACATCGGCAGTTCTGTTACTCACACTCCTTGAGATGAACCCCAGAATCCTGTTTGCCTTGTTACGTACGCTTATACACTGTTTTCTAGGTTTCAAATCGTTGCTAACAAACACACCCAAATCTTTCTCGCAGTCTGAGTTTTCTAATTCAGCATTAGCTAGTTTATATTTTGCATTAGTATTTGTCTTCCCTATCTTTAATACCTTGCATTTGTCAATGTTAAAATTCATCTGCCACTTTACTGACCATTCGTGTAAGGTATCTAGATCCCTTTGGAGGCACTCTATGTCGCTATCTGAATCTATTGGTCTCCCTATTTTGGTATCGTCTGCGAATTTACTTATCCTACTAGTTATACCTAAATCAAGGTAATTTATGTACATGATAAATAACATAGGACCCAATACAGATCCCTGGGGGACACCACTCTTGACTGATCCCCACTCTGAGTTAGTACCATTTATGCTGACTCTCTGCTTCCTACCAATTAGCCATGACCTAATCCATCCTAACAACGCCCCACCTATTCCATGTGCCTCAACCTTTCTCATCAATCTCTCATGAGGGACTCTGTCGAAAGCTTTACTGAAATCTAAATATATAATATCATATGATTTGTCATTATCTACTGCTTCATATACCTCTGAGAAAAAGCTAAGCAAATTAGTAAGGCGTCCCTGACGTCCCTGAGTGAATCCATGCTGAGAAGAATTGATTAAGTTAAATGTTTCTAAGTGGTTTCTCATTTTCCTAGCAATAATTGACTCTAGTAGCTTTCCTATGATTGAAGTGAGACTAATGGGACGATAATTTGATGCTATGGATTTATCACCTTTTTTGAAGATCGGAACTACATATGCTTCTGGAACTATACCTGTTTCTAATGACTTGTTAAATAAAAATGTTAATGGGTAACTTAACTCATCTCTGCATTCTTTTAATACTCTAGCATATACCTCATCAGGACCAGGTGATTTCTGAGGCTTCAGTCTGTCAATTTCTTTAAGCACATCATTTCTACTTATAGTAACCGTACTTAACCTATTTTCTATACTATCGCTATATACCTTGCTGACTTCTGGAATCTGTGCCAAATTTTCATTAGTGAAAACGGATAGAAACTGACTATTTAATGTACTGCACATTTCTAAATAATTTTCTGTCATTTCTCCTATGGAAGTTTTAAGGGGGCCTATTACATTTCTAACTTTAGATTTATATAGTTGGTAAAAAGCTTTAGGGTTATTTTTTGAGTCGTTGGCTATCCTTATTTCATAATTTCTTTTTGCTGTCCTAATTTCCTTTTTGACCAGTCTTGATAGAGTGTGATAGTAAATAAGTAGGTGAGTTTCGCCTTTCTTAATTTTTCTATATATTCCTTTCCTTTTTCCTATAAGGTCTATTAGTTTATTATTCATCCATTTTGGTTGGTTCTGTATCGATCTAAATCTTCTTTTGGGGATATATTTATTTTGCGCATTGTGAAGTGAAGAAATAAACTGTTCATATGTAGGCTGTCAAGCTTAACTCTGGCTTATCCTGACTTAATTGTTTAACAATAGGGCCCACCCTTAAGGCTCTTCTTATCCCACCATAATCGGCTTTTCTGAAATCTGGGATAAGTGACGGATTCTCTTTAGCATTTCCTGTCCATTGTATATTAAAATAAATAGATTTGTGATCACTATTTCCTAATTGGTCCCCTATCTCAACATTATTTATCATATGTTCATTATTACTGAGAACTAAATCAAGGATATTATTACCTCTAGTCGGCGAGTCAATGAATTGAAATAAAAAACTATCTTGTACCGCCTCAATAAACTCCTCAGAATCTGAGTCGCCGATCTGATGCTGCCAATCTATCTTCGGAAAATTTAAATCCCCCATAATGCACACATTGCTAAACCTTGATGCTATTTTCACTTCCTGCCATAAAGATTTACCTTCATTTCTACTCATATTTGGTGGTCTATAAATTACTCCAATAAATATGGTCTCGCTACCTTCGCTAACCTCTACCCAAACACTTTCGTTATCATTATTTAGCCTAATACCTGATTTAGTACAGCATTTTAATGAACTACTGACACACACTGCTATACCGCCGCCCCTCCTACTTGTTCGGTCATATTTAAACAAACTATATCCTGGTATATCAAATTCTGCTAAAAAATGCTTGGATTCTGTATTAATCCATGTTTCAGTAAGCGCTATTATGTCTATATTTTCATTGCTAACAAGTGCTCTAAGTTCGTCCATTTAATTACATAAACTCCTACAGTTTGTGTAATATAATCTCAATGTATTTCTTTTACTGGTGTCTGGTGGACCTTCCTTTCTTCTATTAGTATCTAATTGACTGTTGTTATTATCTTGTACTAAGGTAGATATTGTACCACTATTTATATGACTAACTTCTATTACTGCATTGTCACCTATTGTTTCACTGTTATTAATAACATCTAATTTCCTTTCCTGACTATTTTTTCTATCACCTAATTTATTTTGTTTTCTTTTGATGGGGCATTTCCAATTTAAAACCCCAACTCAACTGCTCTATCAACTAACTTTCCTAGCATCCCTATCCCTTTCCTACTTAAATGCACCCCGTCCCTTGCGTACAAGCTATCGTTACCGTAGTAGAGGCTCCAGTTGTCTATGAATGGTAATGACAACTCTTTGCACAGCTTTGCCAGCCAGCAATTAAAACCAATTGCTCTGGACAACCATTCACGTCTGACACCTCTTTTTGGCAAGATAGAGCAAGCAATGGGAATCCCACCCTTCATCCTAATCTTATCTAAGGCTACCCTATACAACTTACGCAGTTCAACACTGGTAAGCTTTCCCACGTCATTGCTACCTGCACTAAGTACGACTATGGGTTTATCTCCAAAGTCGTCAATGACGTCCTCCAATCTCTCACAAACTCTACCTATACCTGCCCCGGGGAGACACTCCAGCGTCCTAACTTTGGTGGAGAGATTGTCACCTAAATACCTAACCATAGAGTCTCCAACAACATTGATAAGCTTACACTTACCTTTATTTGTAGTTTCCTTACCTCCCTTACTCGTGTAAGGATAGCCAACAACTAAAAAAAAAAACCCTAAAACTTTTTACCAACTATATAAATCTAAAGTTAGAAATGTAATAGGCCCCCTTAAAACTTCCATAGGAGAAATGACAGAAAATGATTTAGAAATGTGCAGTACATTAAATAGTCAGTTTCTTTCCGTTTTCACTAATGAAAATTTGGCACAGATTCCAGAAGTCCGTAAGGTATATAGAGATAGAATAGAAAATATGTTAAGTACGGTTACTATAAGTAGAAATGATGTGCTTTAGGAAATTGACAGACTGAAACCTCAGAAATCGCCTGGTCCTGATGAGGTATATGCTAGAATATTAAAAGAATGCAGATATGAGTTAAGTTACCGACTAACATTTCTTTTTAACAAGTCATTAGAAACAGGTATAATTCCAGAAGCTTGGAAGCTTGCAATTGTAGTTTCGATCTACAAAAAAGGTGATAAATCCATAGCATCCAATTACCGTCCCATTAGTCTCACTTCAATCATAGGAAAGCTACTAGTCAATTATTGCTAGGAAAATTGAGAAACCACTTAGAAACATTTAACCTAATCAATTTTTCTCAGCATGAATTCACTCAGGGACGTTCTTGCCTTACTAATTTGCTTAGCTTTTTCTCAGAGGTATATGGAGCAGTAGATAATGACAAGTCATATGATATTATATATTTAGATTTCAGTAAAGCTTTCGACAGAGTCCCTCATGAGAGATTGATGAGAAAGGTTGAGGCGCATGGAATAGGTGGGGCGTTGTTAGGATGGATTAGGTCATGGCTAATTGGTAGGAAGCAGAGAGTCAGCATCAATGGTACCAAGTCAGAATGGGGAGCAGTCAAGAGTGGTGTCCCCCAGGGATCTGTATTAGGTCCTCTGTTGTTTGTTATATACATAAATGACCTTGATTTAGGTATAACTAGTAGGATAAGTAAATTTACAGACGATACCAAAATGGGGAGAACAATTGATTCAGATAGAGATATAGAGTGCCTCCAAAGGGATCTAGATACCTTACACGAATGGTCAGTAAATTGGCAGATGAAGTTTAACATTGAAAAATCTATCTATCTATCTATATGCTCAGGCCCAATCCCCATTTTGGGGGTAGCCGACTCAAGACAGAGCAAGAACAGGGAAAACACAAAAACATCATAAAACAAAAAATAAACACAGATAAAAAACACAAACTCTCACACATCCAGGTCACCCAGGAGAAGACCCAGAGACCAGGGTTACCAAGGTCGCTCCAGCACTCCCCCGGCCCCTGACCACCCGGAGAGGTTCCGATCTCGGCAGGCAGACATGCAGCGGAGCCAAAGCCACAAGCCCTCCCACCACACTTCCAGGCACACCCTTCATATTAATCGTCTCCCCGGGCCAGGCGCCTGATGGACTATTATCTAGTCCAACTTGCGCCGGACCCCTTACTCATAATGACCACGTGTTCACTCAACTATTCACAAGCATTCTCCATTCACTCTTGTCCACCACCACTTCCCCTGCCTGATCTATAGTCATTCCTCTATCATCCAAAGCCTTTCTTACAGTCTCTCCATCTCAATGGGGGTCTTCCTGCCCTTCTATCTCCCCTTGTATCTGACTCACATATTCTCTTTGTAAGCCTTTCATCTCCCATTCGTTCAACATGACCATACCAGCTCAGCACCCTTCTGTCCACTCTGGCTGACAAATGTTCCTGCTGCCCCACTCTCCTACGTATCTCTTCATTCCTCAATCTGTCTCTACGAGTAACTCCACACATACTCCTCAAGCAGCTCATCTCCATCACATCCAGCCCTCTTTTCTCCTTTTTCTTCAGAGCCCATGTCTCAGCCCCATACATCACTGTTGGCACAACAATTCCTTGATACAGTGCACTTTTTACTTTCACTCCAAGATTTCTCGTCTTCCACATACTTCCCATTGCTCCGAAAACCTTCCTTCCTTCACACACTCTCTGTTTTACCTCCACTTCCATACCTCCACTCCTGCTTATTGTTCCTCCTAGATATTTAAAACACTCTACTTGTTCCAATATTTCCCCATCCAGCCTCACATCTAGATTCACCCTATGCTCTCCCCTATTACACACCATTACTTTACTTTTATTGACGTTCACCTTCAGTTTCCTCCTTCCACAAACCACACCAAACTCTTTGACTACCTGCTGCAGTTTCTCATCAGAATCCGCCACCAAATCAGAATCAGCGAACAGCAACTGATTCAACTCCCAATCTCTACCATTCTTTCCTACTAAACCCAATCCTCTTCCCATAGTTCTCCTTTTCACCTCCCTCACCACACCATCCATAAACATATTAAACAGCCATGGTGACATTACACAACCCTGTCGCAAACCTACCTTTACCTCAAACCATTCACTCAACTCACCATTTCCTACTCTCACACATGCTCTGCTCCCTTCATAAAAACTCTTAACTGCTTCTAACAAATTTCCTCCTATTTCATAAATCCTTAACACCTTCCACATTGCTTCACGGTCCACACGATCATACGCTTTTTCCAAGTCCATAAAAGCCCAAAATATCTCCTTATGCTTCTCTAAATATTTCTCGCATAACTGTCTTACTGCAAACATCTGATCCACGCACCCTCTTCCCCTCCTAAAACCGCACTGTTCTTCTCCTATTGCAACTTCCGTACACTTTATTATCCTCTCTATCAACACCCTGCCATACAGCTTTCCAACCACTGACAATAAACTAATACCTCTATAACTTGAACACTCCTGCCGATCTCCCTTGCCCTTGTACAACGGCACAATACATGCACTCTTCCAGTCTATTGGTACCATTGACACAGCAAAGCACACATTGAAAAGTCTCACCAACCAATCTATTATCACATCTCCACCCTTCTTTATACACTCCACAGCAATACCATCCAAACCTTCTGCTTTTCCCGCTCTCATTTGTTTCACTGCTTCTTTCACCTCATTTTCCTCAATCCTTTCATTCATTCCCTGCCACCTGGGTGGCCTGGGTAACCTATCTCCATCCACCTCTGCTTCAATCACTGCTTCTCTTCCATCTCTTGTATTTAACAAAGATTCAAAATACTCGGCATATCTTTTCCTCACTTCAACTGGTTCCACTAGTAATTCTCCATTTTCATCTTTCACTGACTCTTCCCTCTTTCGTCCTCCTTTCCTTACTTTATTTACCTCCTTCCAGAACATCTTCTTTCGTTCTTCAAAATTCTCACTCAGCCTTTGGCCCCACCTTTCGTTTGCATCTTTTTTCGCTTCTCTAATTTTCCGTTTTGCCTCTCTCCTTTTCTCCTTGTACCTCTCCCATACCTCAACACTACCATCCTGTAAAACCCTCTCAAAACACTGTCTCTTCTCCTCAACTGCCTTTCTCACCGTATCATTCCACCACTCGCTTCCCTTCCTGATACCTCTGCCTCCTACTTTCCTTTTGCCGCATACTACCTCTGCACTTGCTTTCACTCCTTCCTTAAACTGTTGCCATTCAATCTCTACTTCTCTCTCTTCCATCTCTCTCACTTCCATCCACTTTTCATTTAGTCTTTCCTTGTACTCCCTCTCTTTTTCACTCTTCTCTAACTCACTAACTTTTATTACCTCTCTTACTTCACGCTTGTCTCTTATTCTCCTGTAACTCTTAACTCTTAGCTTTCCCTCCACCAGGTAATGATCTGACATACCCTCCGCCTCACCTCTCATCACATTCACATCCAGCAGTCTACACAATCTTTCCATTGTCACCAGCACATAATCCATCAATGCCCTCTCTACAGTCTCTCCCCTCACAAGTCTATGCCAGGTGTACTTGTGTATACGCCTTTTTTTGAAGAACGTATTACCTACACTCAATCTACACTCTTCACATACATTTTTCAGTCTTTCTCCACTCTCGTTTACACCATCCACACCAAAACTACCGATGACTCCCTCAACAGGCTCATTTCCTACCCTAGCATTTAGGTCCCCTAAAACTATAACATTTTCATTTTCATCAAACCCTTGCAGACAATCTCTCAAATCCTCCCAGAAACCCTCTACCTCGTCTAACTCTTTCACTTCCTGGTCCATACGCACTTACAAAAACCCACCTTTCACCCTTAAACCGCATTCTCACCCACATTAGCCTTGATGGCACCTCTTTCCACTCTTTTATAAACTCTCTCAACTCCTCCTTCACAATAATAGCCACTCCTTCTTTCCCCCTGACTCCCTCGTCTACTCCAGACTTTCTACCGATCACGTTTCCAAAATCCACTTCTCCCTCTCCTTTCATCTTTGTTTCATTCAGTGCAAGGACATCATACAACCTTCTTTCAAATAACCTTCCAATATCCTCTCGCTTCTCACTCGCACCACATCCACGCACATTCAAAGCTCCTACTCTCAGGGTCCGGGACCACGAACGCGTTCCCTCGCCCCTATCTCTGTCTCGTTTTTTTGGTAGATTAATTTAAGGGGAGAAGGATACCAGGCCCCCGATCCCCTTTAGCCGACTTCTACGTCTCACCGGAGAAAAGCGGTGGTGGAAATTTCTCACCCCTCCACCACAGAGGAGGCTACCTGCACCAAAAAGTGGCGGGCGTTGGGGTCGCCGCATCCCTACGCCATTTGAAAAAATTAGAGATGCAGAAGGAGAAAAAGACAGAAGGGGCTATGGGAAGTAGAGGACACCAACCCTCACTCTGACAAAGGGTCAGCCCACCACAAGGTATTAAAGATAGGGAAGATGCATACAAATGTTTTTTTTTTTTTTTTTTTTTTTTTAAAGACCTCCGTCTACGTATTGTGAAAAACCTGTTATCCTCCGGCAAATTGTGGGGTTGAGTGAGTGAAGGGGGGGACAGTGAATGAAGGAGGATGCATGTTTTTCATAATACGTGTTGCTAGCCCCAAACGCGCGAGCAACTGTGGCTTTCAACCATCCGACACATCCCCTTTTATTAATGTGTATCACACATGTTACATACAAGTAAAGTTTATGTTTTGTTTTACCCTACTGTGGAAAGACTACGGATACACCACTCCTGCCGGGGCCTCACGCAGTGGCATGACCCAGTCCTGTCGAACTGAGCTCATGACGCTGGTGGCATTGCCCCGGAGGATAGCCATCCCTAGTCTTTGCTTGAGCCAGAGGGTTTCCCGGGGTTCTCCTGAAACTTCTCTGATTTTACGGCCTATTTCATTCACCATCTTAAGGGTGGTAGGGCCGAAGACTCCTGAAGTTTCGAATGCCAGGGGCTCGAACTGATGAATTCTGGCGATGGCTTGATATTTTTCTCGCTTTTTATTTTCTGCTATCCGGGCGGCTTCACCTGCTTCGTCGGCGTTTCTGGCGGCGTTGGTTGTGGAGAAAGTGTCAACACATGTGGCATCCCACACGAGGCACCGGCCATTCTTGTAAGGGTAAGTGGTCATCCCATCTGGCCGTTTGCCGTCTTCTCTGTGAAGTCCATGTGGTTCGAGGATTGATGCACAGTTAGCACTCTGCAGGGCCCGTTTTATGACATCATTTAGTGCAGAGTGTCTTGGCAGGCGGCCTGCGTTGTAATTACATGACAAGGCATGGTGACCTTGAGCATCCATCCTCCCATCACACTTGCAAGTGTGTGGGTGACAAACTGCCGCACCCACTCTGAGCGCGATGGCGACCCGGAGCGCTTCAGCATCCAAGTGAGTTCCAAGAGGTGGGATGGGGATGGCGTGTAACCACAAGCCACTCTCCGAACGGGCGGCTGCCTGGAGGCGTGCTTTTGCAACCTGGTCTGCATTGGTTAGGAGATTTTCTTGAGTTTTCTTCGCCGAGATGGTATCCCACGCTTTCTGCTTGCTCCTGGAGGTACCCTGAGGCTCCTCCTCTACTCCTGTACTTCCCTTCCAGGTGTTAATCGCTGCTGTTACGTCCCCGTTAAGTGTCATTCCGGGTTTAGAATAAAGGATGGACAATACGAGGTCGTTGGTCGCGATGAGGGAAGAGATAAAGGCTGGGGGGGCAATATCCGAGGCTCTCCGTATGCCCAAGCCCCCGAGGCGGACAGGAAGGGTGGCTTGTGTCCAGGCCCGTTCTTTAAATTCCACGTTGGTGATGCTGGTCACTGCATCTCGGATTATGCTGTCTAATTCTTGGAGGCCGCCGTTGTTCGTGTAAGTCATCGATGTGCGCAGGAGGTATTGGAGTTTTGGGATGGAGAAACAGTTCTTGAGCAGGGCCAGAGCTGAGTGGGCATCGATGTGTATCAGGCGACTCACGAGACGTTGAAGCTCCTCCTTTTTAACTTGAAGTGCTGGTGGGATTGCTGCCAGATTTAGTGGGGAACCTAATAGGGTTTGCTGGTGCTCCTGAAGGATCTTTACATCTGGCAATATGTTTCGGAACAGGGCCTGAGTCTCTTCTCTTTGTTCACGTGTGTGGTTGAGGAGAACAAGTTCACATTTGGTGCCATTTATCACTAGCCCGGCCTGGCCGAGGTCAGTTATGATGTTATTTAGGTCAGTTAGAACGTTCTCTACTGACCCACCCAAGGTTGCATCGTCCAGGTACCATACATTCAGCTCTGACTTTACTTTGTTAGCTGCTGCATCCACCCCTATTGAGAAAAGAGCAGGACCACCTGGATCTCCCTGCTGTAACCCGGTCTCTGATGGGATTACCGTCTCGCCAAAAATCAGGATTGAAGGTTTGGAATAAGCCTGCCAAAGTAGGGGGTACAGAGTGGGGATGTGTTCTTGGGCTGCACGGAGGAAGACATCCCTGCGGATGCTGTTGAATGCGTTCCGCATGTCAATCTTTAGAAGCACTCGTTTTTCTTGGGCTTGGCTGAGGTAGGTGCGGGTTGCGTGTACAGCAGCTTCACACCCCCCTGGAGTTCCGAAACCTAGTTGAACTGGTCTTAAGTGTTGACCTAGGCCATTCGAGAGTGGTTTCAAACCCACCTTAGTGGCAAGGCGGCGGAAGGTGTTCCCTACTGCTATTGGGCGCACACCGCCATCTTTCTTTGCCAGTGCACAGAGTGTTTAAATATAAACTAGCTAATATGGAATTAGAAAACTCAGACTGTGAGAACGATCTAGGTGTGTTTGTTAGCAACGATTTGAAGCCTAGAAAACAATGTATAAGCGTTCGTAACAAGGCAAACAGGATTCTCGGGTTCATCTCTAGAAGTGTGAGTAACAGAACTGCTGTTGTTATCTTAAAACTTTACTTGTCATTAGTGAGACCCCATATGGATTATGCTGTTCAATTTTGGTGTCCTTATTACAGAATGGACACAGATTCATTGGAGAGAGTACAACATAGAATGACAAAAATGATCCATAATATTAGAAATCTTCCGTATGAAGAAAGGTTGAAGAAATTAGGCTTACATTCGTTAGAGAGACGCAGAGTTAGAGGGGATATGATAGAGGTATGCAAGTGGGTTAGTGGGATTAATAAAGGGGACATGAACAATGTACTAAAGCTCAGTGATAGCGAAAGAACTCCTACAGATGGTTTCAAATTAGAAAGATATAGGCAAATATTGGTTTGGTAACAGAGTTGTAGACAGGTGGAATAGGCTACCAAGTGCTATAATTGGATCAAGAACGATAGGGAGCTTTAAGATAAAATTAGATAGCCATATGGACGTGATGGGTTGGGTGTGATCGGAATCTGTCAGGTGTGGGCCAATCGGCGCTCTGCAGACCCCCGTTTTCTGACCTCTGACCGTTTCAGTGAGGTCAGTCCTAATGGTGTTTGTGAGCTGGCCTTATAATTAGGCCTTATAATTAGAATTGGGAGTAACAGGGATCTGCCTTGTGTGGGCCAATCGGCTTTCTGCAGACTCCCATTTTCTTATGTTACATAGCTACACAGACTGCACATACATTGTGGTCCCTACTAGGCAGTCCGGACTTAATTCTAACACACACACACACACACACACAGAGAGAGAGAGAGAGAGAGAGAGAGAGAGAGAGAGAGAGAGAGACAGAGACAGAGACAGAGACAGAGAGAGAGAGAGAGAGAGAGAGAGAGAGAGAGAGAGAGAGAGACAGAGACAGAGACAGAGAGAGAGAGAGAGACAGAGACAGAGACAGAGACAGAGACAGAGAGAGATTATTGTTTTTCTCTACTGATTTAAAATGCTTACAAGCTGTTTTACTGTAATTGTATTTATCTTCAAATAGAGAAGGCTAGTGTCAATTGCCATTATATCGTATAAATTACTGTTATCACTTTCAAACATATGATGCCTACATGTATGATATTCTAGCTATCTTCGGGCGATTTAATTCATCCTAAAGAGGACCTCTAGGATTCAAAAGCATAAAGTGTATCTCAACTATCCAATTGAATCTGAAAAATCCTCAATAAGTTGTGAACAAATATCCTGGAGGTAGTTCGTACAAAGACAACATTGGCGTCATCTGATTTAAGTTATTATGGGGATATACCTTTGAAAATTATAATTCAGAGAAGTAACTGCAGTAGATAATTGATGTTAAATAATGGCTATACAGATAAGTTTTTTGCAGGAAAATACAGGAATGAGCAAAACCGATATCACACGATCATTTTCCTATATACAGTAAGTTTCCTATAAGTTCCACTGCTTTAGATAACTGAGCCAAGACCTTAACCTGGGTTGCTATCCAGATTGGGAGCTTCGATATGTTTGTTTTGTCTACAGTATGTGTACATATGAAACAAAAGACAAAGCTGCCTGTAACAAGTGTCCCCCTCAAAGTTGAAAGAGTGATAGAGAGCCAAATTCAAGGTACGTTAGAGTCACAATGTCTGGACAAACTGAGCTGGAAGCAGTTTAAGTCATAGGACGAGGGAAACACAGATTGAAGGATTGAAGCTTACTTGTTGAGTAGAAGAAAGACTGGGAGAATCGGTAAGAGGTTGGGACATAATAAAAGTGGGAGTGTGTTGAAAGGTGGGTGCCTCCACTCCCCGTAAAGAAGGAGGCATGCACTGAAAAAGCTGTGAAGAACACTGATAATTGTAATAGCGGAAGAAGAGTGAGAGAGATGCAACATTGTGGCGTGTAGAGAGATTGTAGAAAAATAGTAAGAGGAAGTGAGTTGATAAAACAAAATGCTTTTGACTATTTTCTTTCGAGAAATATGGTATGGGTGGAACTTCCCCACACATGCAAACGATACTCTATACATGGGCACACTGTGCCTCCATACAAAGCAAGAAGCTGTGTGGGGGTGGAGAACCCATGAAGACGATTGAGAACACTTCAATTTTGGGAAGCTGTTTTAGCTTCCCTTACCCCCCTGGGGGTAAGGGATTAGAATATGCCCCACGTGCCTTCTGCGTGTCGTAAGAGGCGACTAAAGAGGTTGGGTCGGTGGGCTTGCGACCTCCACCCGGAAAAAAATACGTAGCAACAATAAACGAACAACCAGCCTCGGATGCGGACAGACCCTGTGTTGACGAACCCCGACCGACTATGGACAAGCCTACGGACATTCTGAGAATAGGTACATGGAACGTGAGTGGCATGAATGATGGCACAAAAGAGAGAGAGGTACTAGAAGTGTTAGTGAATGCCAGGCTGGATGTATGTGGAATGACGGAGACCAAATGGAAGGGTACAGATGTGAGAGAGTGGGAGTGTGGAATGGGTGTGTGTGCTGGAGTGAGTGAGGGAGCAGCGAGAGAAGGTGCATGTTTGTTTGTAAGTAACAAATGGAAGGAGTGTGTAAGAGAATATGGGTCTGTGGGTTCATGGATTGTGTGGGTGAGAATGAAAGTAGGAATACAAACGTGGGTGATTGTGTGTGTGTGTGTATGCTCCGACAGAGGATAAGCTTGTAAGAGAGAAAGAGGAGTTCTGGGTGAATGTGAAGGCGTGCCTGGATAAGTTTGACAAGAACGAAAGAATAGTTCTGATTGGGGATATGAATGGTAAGGTGGGTGATAGGAAAGTTGATGGAGTGGTGGGAGGGTGGGGGGTACCGTCAGAGGTGAATGGGAATGGTAGTGCACTTGTGGACGTATGTGTGGGAAGGAGGTTGTGGTTAGCCAACACGTTCTTCAGACACAGAATGATACACAGGTACACATGGAAAGTGGTGTGGACGATGAAGGATAAGACAGTGGTGGAACGAAAGTCACTGATTGATTATATACTGTATGTGTGGATGAAATAATTAAGAAATCTGTGATGGATGCTAGGGTGTATAGGGGTATTGGAGGGGGTCTGTCTGATCGTTACGTAGTAATAGCTAAGGTTAGGATACAAAAGAAGTGGGTAAGGAGAGCTGGAGGGAGGCGAGAGGAAGGGGGAATGGTGAGGAGGGTGGAGAGGCTACAGGAGGAGGAAATCAGGGAAGAGTACAGGAGAGCAGTAGAAAGACGACTAGGTGGGTTCGACCTGGAAGATATGGAGGAAGTGGAGGAGATAAACAAGGTGTTTAAGGAAGAGATCTGTGCAGCATGTGAGGAGGTGTGTGGAGTGAGAAGAAGAGGGAGGGGAATGAAAGGTACAGCAGGGTGGACAGAAGATGTAAAAATAGCTGTGGAAGACAAAAAGAAAGTGTATAGAGAGTGGTTGGGTAGTAGAGGGAATGAAGATTTGGAGAGGCAGAAACGAGCGAGGTATGTGGAGAGAAAGAGAGTGGTGAAGAGAGTAGTGAAGGAAAGTAAGAGAAGAGTAGATGAGGAATTTGGAAGGAGTCTGAGTGTAAAATGGAGGGAGTGTAAGAAACTGTTCTGGAAAGAAGTCAAGAAAGTTAGGGAAGGTAGCAAGGGAAACATGTAGTAAGGGTGTGAAAGATAAGAATGGGAGAATGCTAGCCGAGAAGCAAGAGAGAGTCGAAAGATGGAGGGCGTACTTCAATGAGTTGCTAAATGTAAGGAATGAAGAGCCAGCAAATATAGTTGGATATGGTATGAGAGGGAGAAGAGGAGAAGTAGTGGAGGAGGAGGTGGGGATCAGGAGGTCAGAAGTGTGGGAAGCTATGAAAAGAGTGAAGTTGGGGAAAGCATCAGGAACAGATGGAGTGTGTGGGGAAATGTTGAGGTATGGTGGTGAGATAGTGATCGAATGGGTATGGAAAATGTGCAAACTAGCATGGGAGAAGGGGAATGCACCCGATGACTGGAAGACTGGCATAATAGTCCCCCTATATAAAGGCAAAGGGGAAAGAGGAGTGTGTGGTAACCACCGAGGAATATGTCTTTTAAGCGTAGTAGGGAAGGTGTACAGTAGGGTAGTGATTGAAAGAGTGAGAGTGAGAACGGAGAAATGGATAGGCGACGAGCAGGGAGGTTTTAGGAAGGGAAGAGGATGTGTAGATCAGATTTTTACCCTGAATTGTGTTGTGGAGAAATATCTGGAGAAGCAACAAAAGGTGTATGTTGCCTTTATGGACTTGGAAAAGGCCTATGACAGAGTGGATAGAGAAGGCATGTGGAAAGTACTTAGAATATACGGAGTAGATGGCAAGTTGCTGAAAGCAGTGAAGAGAATTTATGAGGGTGCAAAGGCGGCAGTACGTGTGGAGAATGAACAAAGCGAGTTCTTTGACCTGAGTGTTGGGTTGAAACAGGGGTGTGTGATGTCCCCGTGGTTGTTTACTGTATATATGGATGGAGTCATGAAAGAAATACTAGGAAGAGCAGTGGATGTTGGTGTATCGCTGGAAAGGGAGGGAAATGAGTGGAAGCTGCCTATACTGCTGTTTGCGGATGACACAGTTCTGATGAGCGATAAGAATGGGAGTTGCAGGGTCTGGTAAATGAGTTTGGAACAGTGTGCGAAAAACGGAATTTGAAGGTAAATGTGGGGAAAAGCAAGGTTATGGTCTTCGAAAGGGGTGAAGTCAGAGAGTGTGAGGTGAAGTTGAACGGTCAGGCTATGGAGATCATCAGCTCTTTTAACCCTTTCAGACTCATATGACGCAGAGGTTGCCAGATTAGCAAGAAATAGAGTTCTCTCACTCTTATAATTACCTCTCCAAAATTAGTGTTCTGCCCACAGCTAACTCAAAGACAACTGCAGAGGTTGAAGTAACTAAACTAAAGGTTTCTAAATACCTCTGATGGTAACAAAGGTTTTAAAGTATCCCTAATAGGCTCAAAATTGCGTCATATGTCGGAGAGGGTTAAGTATTTGGGCAGTGTGTTGAGTAATGATGGGACTGTGGATGAAGAAATGCGGGAGAGGGTGCAACAGGGGAAGAGGGTTGTAGGAACTTTGAAAGCAGTGACAAGAAATAGAGTGGTCAGTATGGAAGTGAAGAAGTCCTTGCATGACAGTGTGGTAATCCCGACACTAACTTACGGAAGCGAAGCATGGACATTCGTGGAGAGACTCAAACCAAGAGTGAGAGCGGTGGAAATTAGTTACTTGAGAAGTGCGTGAGGAGTTACATGGCGGGATAGACAGACGAATGAGGAAGTAAGAAGGAGGTGTGGTGTGGAGGTAGATGTGCTGGAAAGTGTGAAAAGGAACAACTTGAGATGGTTCGGCAATATGGAACGTATGGAAAGCGAGAGAATGACTAAGAGGGTGTACGAGAGCGAGGTGGAAGGACAGAGAGGGAGAGGTAGACCGAAGGAGAGGTGGAAGGATGGAGTGAGGAAGTATATTAATGAAGGCGGTGCTGGTTGGGAGGAGGGGCATCGAATGACTGGGGACAGAGGTGCTTGGGGGCGGTTTGTTCGTGGCCACCCCTTCGGGGATCATGGCGTCAGGCAATAGATAGATAGATAGATAGGTAATATAATCTTTCCAAGAAAGGTCAGAAGAAAAAGAAACACCAAGAATACTGGTAGAAGATAAAGGGTTGATTTGTATATTATTGAACTATGAAGGATGGACGTGTGAAAGATCGTGACGGGTAGATAAATGGAGAAATTGGGTTTTGGAAGCATTGAAAGTAACAGGAAATTCCCTGCCACAATTGCAAATAGTTGACAGATCAAAAAATAAGTGTGCTATAGCCGCCTCATCACGTGAGTTTTTGAGTGATTGTATGCATATATAGTATGTGTGCATATATATATATATATATATATATATATATATATACTGTATATACTGTATATATTTAAATAATTGTATAAATATATAAATAAATGTAAATACATAAATAAATAAATATATCTATATCTATATCTATATATATATAGTATTATATACTGTATATATATATATATATATATATATATATATATATATATATATATATAAAACACAGTGGATAGCATCGAGGACTGCATACCAAAAGGACCTCAGATCGAGTCTTCGCCAAACGTCAGGGCTTAATTTTAGATAATCTGATCGTTCCTGCTGTTATACAAGTTTCCTAGCTACACCGAAACATCAAGAAAATACCCCCTATATCGTCACCAATTCATAGCACAGAAGACCATATTCGAAGATACTGTGAACGACCATATAGCTGCTCTCTCCAAATAAAGTGACGTGTATAAATATGGTATCGACATCTAGTGTGGCATCTAGTGTGTGAATGAGGGAGAAAAAAGGCAGAACAGACTGTGACGAGTTCCTCCCCCAGAGTTGAAAAAGTGACAGGGCCAAAATCAAAAAATGTTCGAGCCAAAATGCCTGGGCATTGACGAAATTTAAGTCATAGGATGATGGGAAGATGGATTCAGGGAGAAAGTTCCAGAGCCCAGCTGTTCAATAGAAGAAAGATTGGGAATATAGTTTCACTCTAGAGTTGGAGAGTTGCACAGAGTAGGGGTGAGATTGTGTCGCAAGACGGGTTCTACGTACTCTACGTAGAGGTGGTGGTACACATTGAGAGAGCTCTGAAGAACACTGATTATTGTACTAGCGTTAGAATAGTGAGAAAGATGCAACATTGCGGCGAAGAAGGAGAGATTGCAGAGAGTCGATGAGTGGACATTACTTAATGAGACGAAAGGCTTTCTTTTCTACTTTGTCAAGAAGTGATGTGTGAGAGGATCCTCCCCACCCATGCGAACAATACTCAATATATGGACGCACTGTGCCTCTGTACAGAGCAAGAAGCTATATCTATCTATCTATAGTCGTGGTGGAGTAGGTTAAAGCGTCGGCTATCGTCCTGACGGTCGGCGGTTCGAACCCCAATGAGAGATTAAAACATTTAGTGGCTCACGTGTATTTGTGATATATATTTAATATATATATATATATATATATATATATATATATATATATATGAGTGCTCCGCTATGTTGTGTATGGATGATCTTGTTCTCTCGCATGATTAGGAGAGAGGCAAAACGGAAAATTAGAGAAGCGAAACAAGATGCAAACGAAAG
>JBAKBP010022773.1:0-38195 GCA_037953745.1 Lithodes maja
TCTACTGCCCCCAAACCCCCCCCATATGCCCCGCCAGCGCTCCTAGCCAGACTCAAGGTCGTGGTCAGTCGCGGCTCAAATCGGCATGGTGTGACGCCTGCTTTACGGCTTATGAGTTCACCTCGACTTTTTTTTGTTTTCTCTTTCTCTCCCTCTCTCCTCGTTTTTTCTTTTTCTCTCTCTTTCTCTCCCTCTCTCTTTGCCTTGTAATCCGTTCGGCCCCGTTCAGCCTATTGTTTTAAGACGTTTACCCCCATTCCAGGTTTCAATATTTTCCTGGTGAGCGGTAGCGAGCCAACATATATATTTTTTGTTTTGAGAGCAAGCTAAATTTGTACATTGTTTGATAGAAAAATGTCTCCGGCGAAGCATTGCCAATCTCCGAATTAAGGCGAGATGGGTCGTTTTTCTGGTCCTCTTCCTTCCTCATGGTTAACCCATTAGTTTTCATATTTTATGACGTTCGGCCCATTAGTTTGGCGATTTTAAGACATTTCACCCCATTTCGTGGTCAATATTAAGACTTTCGTGTCATCGCTTGAATCGCCGAAGACGTCGCAGAACATTCGGCATTTTCTTTCACCATCGCATGATATCGCAAGATATTTTTGAAAATGTGACATTCCTCGCAGAGAACATCGGCGAAACATCGCTCACTTCGCCGATAACTTCGCACAAGCGGCAATTGCGTCGCATCGGCTACATCTTTGCCGAGTATAATTTGTTATCTGTTTGTAACGGTCAAAATCGTAGACGTCGCACACATTCGTTGCGAATTGACAAGACTACGTCCTCAGCACGAAATCTTATGAAGTCGCATAAGTGGGAAAGGGGCATAACTCGACCAAAAGGACTCACTATTTCGTTTGAATGTGGGAAACGAGAAATCACCTCCCGACTGACTCTGACTTTCTCTCTCTCTCTCTCTCTCTTTTGCTTTTGTTCGATTTTTTTCGGGTAGGGTACGGTTTGGGAAGCGTCTCGCCAGCAAAAATGGGTGCATATACTGTATGCTTATAACCTCTCTTGAGTACTCTTCTGTGATATACAGGAACGGTAATTTTAATTTTACCTTTTCCTATCTAAAGAAGATAACTGTCTCACCATGCTATCAATTAAGTATGCTATATTACTGATACCTATCTCCTTGTTCACTCACATTACTTAATACGGCAATCCTTATATAAATATTAACCGGGAAAATGAGCGAACGACTATATCCCGTCAGACAAATGGAGGGTGGATATGACAGGTTACTAAATAAAGTCCAATATGAAATGTGTAGTTTTACATCACTTTCTAATGTGTTTGTATATACTGTATTATTCCAAGATACTGCAGTAATAACACCCAACTTTTGTTAAAGTCTTGAAACAATATTCACCGAAAATCTCGTAATTTCTTTACATTACCAATAATATAAGCAAAAGGCTCATACTCCTACATGGAAAGATTAACCCTATGCATGGTGTATGTTATTTGATTTAATCCACTTATGTGACCTAGATTATTAAAATACCTACTTTACGTATGACACACTAAACCAATTTACTATTATTTATGAGTTCCTTTTTCCTACGTATAACAAGAGCTGAAATATAAATATATACGGTACAACCTGCATATTACATCTGACATAGTCGATCAATAAGTGACTGGATTTATTCAAATACAAAACTTTGTAAGCTGTATCCTAGGATATGATTGTAATATCCCTTGATGATCAGTACGTGCTCCTTTCACTTATGACATGCTCTCCTAAATAGTATTATTATCAATAATATTATTATTAGTAGTAATAATGAAAGATCATATTACCATTCTTGCTAAAACAGATTTCCCAGAAGTTAAGTGTCCTCAACCGTTGATGTGGGTTGTTTACCCCGCACACAGCTTCTTGCTCTGTAAAGGGGCACTGTGTGCCCTTGTATCGAGTTTTGTTCGCATGTGTGGGGAGTGTCCACCCATACCGTACTTCTCGAAAGAGTAGAGTCAACAGCATTTCGCCTCATCAACTCACTTCTTCTTACTAATTCCCTACAATCTCTCTTTACACGCCGCAATGTTGCTTCTCTTTCACTCTTCTATCGCTATTGCAACAATCAGTGTTCTTCAGAGCTCTCTCAGTGCATGTCCCCTCCCTTGCGGCGAGTGCGAGGCATTCGCCTTTCAACACAGTTCCACTTCTATTATGTCCAGCTCGCCAACCCTAGAATTAGCAAATTTTCGGTCTTTCTTCTACTCAACAACGGAACTCAGAAACTCTCAGCCCCAATCAATTTGTCCTTCATCCTATTACTTAGACTGCTTTAAGCTTTGGGTGTCCAGGCATTTTAACCCCAACGTCCCTGAACTTGGCTAACTGTCACTCTTTTGGCTTTGGGAGAGACACTTGATACAGGGCAGCATGCCTTTTGTCTCATTCATACACATAGAAAAACCTAATATTTGTTGAGCTGGAGTTTGAAGGATTAGTTCAGAATTGAATAGGGTTTCATATGAATAATGTTGCGGTAGAGTTTAATGTATCATAATTATTATTATTATTATTATTATTAATTATTATTATTATTATTATTATTATTACAGTAGGTAGGGGTGGAAGAATGCAAACACAATAATGCGATGTTGGCGGCAACACTGGCAGATCTAGATATTATCAATTCTTAAGGTGTGTGAGAGACTTTTGACCGTGGCAACACATATATTCATTATAACATAATTATACACTTTGTATATTCACAGTCACATACTTTAGTACGCTAACAATTATGCACATCATATAGAAACTTTCGAACCATATTGTTCTACAGTGATGATTATTAACACAATCAATAATAGACAGTTTATGGGGCATATGCTGAGATAGTGCATACCTACGGCGCTCATCTCCGACACCTTACCTTTGGAGCTTGTGGTAATTAACCAATGCAGGGGTGCCACATGTTATGGGTTACCACAGTTTATCACCCCAGATGGGACGTCACAAAGGAGTACAAAGGAGTACAAAGGAAATCAAGCAACAACATATCTAGTGACCCTTCTAGGCTGCTTGTCCTCCAAAACACTGAGGGTCAAGTGTCCAAACAGTGGTTTAGAGTGAGTAAGGGAACATTGGAAAGGGAACTACTGCCCTGCCACTAACGTGGCAGGACTAGGAAGTTAGTAGGGGACATATGGGTTAGTAACTGAGGGGAGGATAAAATAAAGTTATTCATTTACAAACGCAGTCAGTCGCGGGTTTGATGCGAGATATTTGTCTAGGCGGAATTTAAATGAATCAACGGTGCTGCAGTCTATAACGTCTCGGGGAAGCCGATCCACTTATACCAGATTACCATTTTGATGCTAGCTTAACAGAGGCATTTGGGTGTGAATGGACCCGCGAGGGTTTGAACCCCCGATTTTATGAATTTTGGTCCACAATTCCACTGGTAATCATCCATAGATCTCCCTCATTTTTGTTTGTCTATGTGAGTGAGGGAGACAAAAAGCAGAGCTGCCTGTAACTTGTGCCTCCCCCAGAGTTGAAAGAGTGACAGGGCCAAAATCAAGGGACGTTCTAGCCAAAATGCCTGGACACACGGATCGAGTTTGAAGCAATTTAAGTCGTAGGAAGAGCGAAAGACTGATTCTGGGAGAGAGTTGCAGAGCTCAGCTATTGAATAGAAAAAAAGCTGAGAATAACGTTTCACACTTGGGTTGGAGAGTTGCACAGAGTAGGGGTGGGATTGTGTTGCAAGACAGGTGCTACGTGCTCTTCGAAGAGGGGGTGGTATACACAGAGAGCTCTGAGGAACACTGATTGTTGTAATAGCGGTAAAATAGTGAGAGATGCAACATTGCGGCGAAGAGAGAGAGACTGCAAAGAATTGGCGAGTGGACGTGAGTTAATGAGACGGAAGGCTTCCTTTTCCACTTTGTCTAGAAGTGCTGTGTGAGAGGATCCTCCCCACACGTGTGAACAATACTCAATACATGGACGCACTGTGCCTCTGTACAGAGCAACAAGCTGCGCAGTGGTAAAGAACCCCTGGAGGCGGTTGAGCACACCCAGCTTCTGGGAAGCTGTTTTAACTAGAGTGGTGTGACGCACCCAGTGCGTAGCAACGCAACCTGATTGTACTCCTTGGTACTCCACTGTACCGACACGGTGCGGTACCATGTACCGTGCTGGCTGCTTATATTGAGTGTGACAACGTATAACTATGTTCTTTGTATCTCTGCAAAGGTCTCGTCATTTGCTAACCAGTGGTGGGTTTTGTTTTAAGCCATGTCGAGACCTTCCATTTAATATGTAGTATCAATAGAGAAGTTGATAGATGAGACAATAGGAATTCAGAGAGAGAGAGTGAGTTAGACTTCGGAGCGAGAGGGTAGCAATGGTTGCCAGACGTATGGACCGGTTGGCAGCTCTGCGCTTATAGCTAGGTGCGACAGGGTTGGTAGTACATTGCCGCCTGCATATGCTGCCTGGGCTGCCCATGTTGTCGTACTGCACATTGCATGGAGGCTCGCTGTGTGTTCCATGATCAGGTTGCCTAGAACCTTTGAGACTCTAACATCCCTTGCCCTCTCTCCCAATTTCTCACGGTTGCACTCTTTCTCTCTGACGACATTACTCTCATTTCATTCTTCTCTCTATTTAAATGCATACCCTTCCCTTGAGGTCCTAAAGGAGTTTCAGCACTCACCTCTCGTATTACTCTTAGGACAAGCATATATTTACATGTATTAGATTTAAGGGGTTAATGTGAACAGCGATCTTCTTGATGAGGATAGTTGGTGAACGTTCTACATGTTCACGAGTTATATGCCCAGCTCATCATCCAATTTGTGACTAGACTAGTGCCATGTGTAAGAGCCCGACCATGCCCAGGAGTTGTCTGTAGAGGGGCGAGGACTTAGCCTTGATTTGCCTACCGAGCCAGGAGCGAGTGCAGTACCAGAGACTACAGCTCGCTCGTAGTGCCGGTATAGTAGAGTAACGTAATTTATCTGTCCTTGTGTTCTCTGCAGTCTTTTCCTGGGTTCTCGCTTTCGGTGCTGGGACTCGTTGTTCCTGTGACTTGGCCTGCTAGCTAGAACACATGGGGATGATGAGTGGGTGATATCTTTATTTTACTATGCATTGCAGCTCTCTTTAAGTTTATGTATATAACACTTTACAATACACATTACTCACACACAAGACAACACTATTAATACTTTCATGTATCAATTAACTGCACTGTCGTTTTGCTGCTGTGTCCGGAGTTCCGTTGCGTAGGGCGCATACGGACTCAGAGGGGAGACAGAGTGAGAGAAGCGAAGTAGCCTATGCGGTAGTAGGCTACCGGCGCAGTACTGTTGCCTGCAACCTTTTAGTTATTCCAAGTATAGATTCATTATTACAATAAGTGACTACTGTTTATGTTCCTTCCATGTGTATTATTAGGTATCTACTGGATCATGAACATCTTGTATGCTACATGCTAGTGCATGTTAGTAGGGGACAGTTATTCTAGTGCACGCGCTTTCAAGTAGGCGTGTACATTTGTCATTTAGCATTTCACTGTCATACCTTTAGCCTGCTTCTATTCTACATTATTAGAGGCTTAATATTAACGTAGTTTCTTGAGTATTGCATTTCTTTAGTAATAACGTAACCTATAAATGTCTGAGGGAGTTTAGCCTCATAGCCTACCCCTGTTGTACACTTTCGCCGAGTTAAGGTACCTCGTTACCATAGACGATAACTCTGTAGGGCGTTGGTGCTTTTGTTGTCTGGAGCATATAGTATTTGGGACTGGAATCGAGCGTGTCGTTGTCACATAAGCCATTTCTGTCCTACGATCAAGAATCCCGAATATGTATTGCCGATCCAGCCGTAACAAAATGGCGACCTTGCACAAGATTCAGTAGTATCCTATCACATGTTTTTTGGAGAACTATTCTATGCTACCTAGTAGAGCTGGCTAGAATTTTCTTGCATATTGGAGGAATTTTTATTGTGTCATTGTATTGGTGGACTTGCAGATTGTTTCGAGCATCTTTAACATTTTGTGAGTCGAGACTGCAATTAGTAATAAGCACTTCTTTTTTTTTATGAACAGCAATTGTATAACCAGCACTATGTCTAATGACTCATCATTTACGGGGGAGGATAACACGGTACAGCCTAGTAACCAGCAAGTACAACAGATGTTTAGGGAGGGGAGTGTTATAAGTGGAGAGAGGGATGCCCGGGCATTTTTGCAGACACCTTTGACCGAACAGCGCCTGCAGGCTATTGATTGTTACGGTCTTCGCTGTTTAGCCACGGTTTTGGGGCGGGACTGTCCTGACAGTTGGCCCAAGAAGAATTTGGTGGCATGTTTGTTGGGTGATGGCGATGGGGCGGTGGGTGGAGTGGGGTCTTGGGGGGTTCCCTCCAAGCCTCCATTCCACTCTACCCCTGAGCTGGGCCCTCAGCCAGCGAGTCTTAGCACGATGCAGCAGGAGGGTTCTCAAGGGCAAGCTGGCTTACCCGTAAACACGTCTCGGTGTGGATCCCCCATTTTGTGCTCTCCCCCCCCAGGCCTGTCTCCTGAGATGTTATTTCAGCTAGAACTAGCTAAGTTTAAGCTGCAGGAGACTCAGATACAGATACAACAGGCTAGTATAGAACGCATAGAGGTTGCTAGAATCCAAGCCAATCAGGATGCAACCAGGTACCAGGCTGAAATGGATGTCGAGAAGTCTAGAGTAGAGACCACGGGGCGTCATCTCGGTGGTGGGCACCGGGTTACAGACTCACTTTCGCATTTAATTAAGTTAGTACCCGCATTTGATGAGACAGCAGTGACTGAGTTTTTTGCTCGTTTCGAAAAGAAGTGTCGTGAGTATGACTGGCCGGAGGTTAAATGGGCAGCATTAGTTTCATCACGTCTAGTGGGTAAGGGGTTGAAAGCCTACGATGCACTGTCACTGGACGAGAGTGTAGTGTATGGACTGGTGAAGGAGGCTGTGCTCTGGCCTACGAACTGCAACCCGAAACTTATAGATTGAAGTTCCGTGGCGTGAATAAGAAGAGCGACGTCAGTTTTATGGAGCACGCACGGGACTTAACAGATGCATGTAATAACTGGTTTCGGTCCGAGCACGCAGAGTCGGCTGAGGAAATTAAGCAACTTTTCTATCTGGAACAGTTTTACAAATGTACTGGAACCGATCTAACGCTGAACATTAAGGAAAAATGTCCCAAGACAGTAGAGGAGGCTGCCAAGATGGCAGACCTCAGATTATCATTGATTCGTGGTTGCGGTGCCGCTCAGAGGGCTGAGTCAGGGCAGAAGGGGCGCTATACCCCACCCACCAGAGTTTTCGATAATAACACATCTTATGACACACATAACCACACTAAATGCATTGCACCTAATAACACCTACAAACACAAGCCTCTCCCGTTTACTAAAGGTCAGGCCCCTTCTTCGCCCGCACAAGGGAAGAAGCCCATTGGGGATGTGAAATGTTACAAATGTCAGAAGCTAGGCCATTATTCACGTGAGTGCCCTAGTAACACTCCCGCTAAGCCGGTGTCATTGGTTCACAGTATCGGTGTGTCTCTGAAGGCTGCAGCAACTGCCCGGGGTAGGTTGTCAGCAGCTGAGGCACACGCGGTAAAGAAGCGTACGGAAGGCTCGACACCTGTCCGGGACACTTTCTGTAGCCATCGGGGACACGGGTTTGTGAGCTGGGGGAGTGAACTACGGAGGGTTGACTTGCTGAGGGATACGGGGGCTTCGCAAACTTTGTTGAGGAACTTCACAGGGAAACCGATAAATGCGGCCAGAGTTGTTGTGGTGCAGGGTATAAATGCTACGAGGTCATACCCACTTGTGAGGTTGGAGTTGAGAGTGGGAGAGGTGTGCAGGGAGCTGGATGTAGGGATCGTTGAGTGTTTGCCAGTTGAGGGCGTCGACCTTCTTCTCGGCAACGACTTTGCGGTGCCCACTTCCGGGACTCCACCCTTAGTCGTTGCCGAGAGGGCGGCCGACGTGGATGGTGAGAATCGGGAATGGGTTGGGAGGTGCCAACAGGATGAGATGGCCTGTGTGGTAACCCGATCTCGCTCTGCGGCTCCTGCACAGCCTAGCACTCAACCTCGGGGACAGTGGAGGAAGGATCAGGAGAAGGTTGCTAAGGGCAGGAAAAGGGACATTGATTCTGCTGCACTTCTCGGTGATTCGGTACTTGGACCTATAATAAACACGGGAGTTGACTCTGGCCCAGATATGGTGTGTAACAAGGCAGAGTTGGGTAAGACTTCGCGTGAGGCAAGAGCTGTAGCGAGAGCCACTAAGGCAGTAGAGCCTACTAGCCGGGGTAATGTCTTATTACAAAACCATCTTGATGCATTGACGCCCAGGGACATTAGTGAGCAGCAGCTGCAAGACGCTAGCCTAGCTCGTTATAGCAATGGTGCCATAGAGTTGGAGGAAGATGGGGATGCGAAGCCGGGAGATTTCTTTAGGCTCAACAGGATATTGTACCGCAGATTTCTAGACCCCAAATCGAAGTGGGAGGGCGGTGCGAGGGTAGTAGACCAGGTGGTTGTTCCAAATAAGTATAGAGAGTCCTTATTGTGTCTGGCGCATGATGTGCCGGTGGCGGGTCATTTGGGGGTAACAAAAACATTGGCGGCATTGGGCAGGTTTTTCTGGTGGCCTGGGGTCAAGGCTGATGTCTGTGCATGGGTGGCTGGGTGTGTGACCTGCCAGACAACGGGGAAGCCTAACCAGACAATCCCGAAGGCACCTTTGTTTCCCATACCTGTCACCGGGCCTCCGTTCAGCAAAGTTGTAGTAGATTTGGTTGGCCCTTTCCCACCTACTAGTAGTGGCAATAAATTCCTGTTGACAATCATGGATGTGGCTACGAGATACCCGGACGCATACCCCATGAGAAACGGCTCGGCAAAGGCAGTTGTTAAAAACTTATTATTGTTCTGTTCCCGTTATGGATTTCCACGTGAGGTGCAGTCAGACCAGGGGAGCAATTTTACATCCAAATTGTTCAAGCAAACCCTTCAGTTGCACGGTATATGTTCTGTAGTGTCGTCAGCCAACCATCCCGAGAGTCAGGGAGTCTTGGAGCGGTGGCACTCGACCCTGAAGAGTATGCTACGCTGTTACTGTGCAGAACATGACACTGATTGGGATTTGGGTCTGCCGTATGTTCTGTTCGCTGCACGTGAAGTCCCAGGAGAGAGCCTGGGGTTCAGTCCAAATCAACTAGTCTTTGGCCATAATGTGAGAGGACCTTTAAGTATGGTGAAAGAGATCTGGGAGGGCGAAGAGAAGCCGGGGTCTGTACTTAAATATATCCTTGAGAGCCGGGAGAGACTTATAGGTTGCATGGCAGCGGCAGGTAATAACTTGGTTAATGCACAGGCGGTCATGAAGCACCAGTATGACGCCAAGGTGAAGCTTCGGGAGTTTTCGGTGGGTCAGGAGGTAATGTTGCTTTTACCTTTGCCTGGACACCCCCTTTCTGCCAAGTTTATTGGGCCGTATGTGGTGGCTAAGAAACTGTCCGACCTTGATTATCTCGTTGCAACACCTGACCGTAGAAAAAAACATCAGTTATGTCATGTTAACCTCATGAAAGAGTATGTGAGACGCCCCTCAGAGCCTCTCACTGTCCCTGTGCTGGCCTGCAGCGGCCAGGGTGGAGAAGGAGGTGGGGACAGTCATGCTGCTGAGGAGGATAGCTGGGACTGTGTCATTTCCGCGGAACAGTGGGCGGGGAATACTGAACAAGAGGCTAGGCAAGCTGTAAGTCACCTGCCTGAGCACCAGGGTGCTGCTGTCCTAGGCCTGTTCAGGTCATACCCCTCTGTTTTCGCCGAACACCCTGGTCTCACTACTCAGGTAACGCACGACGTGGACGTCGGTGATAATGTGCCCTTCAAGTCAGTGCCCTACCGTGTGCCCCCGGTAAAGTTGCCAGCTTTACGGGAGGAGTTAAAGTACATGGTTGAGAGAGGGATGATCACTGAAGGTTATGTGAAGTGGACATCACCCGTCACGTTGCAGCCAAAACCTGACGGCAAGGTGCGGTTCTGCATAGATTTTCGTAGGCTAAATGGCTTGACCACTACCAACCCTTACCCTTTGCCTCGAGTTGACGACAGCGTGGACAAGATAGGGAATGCAAAGTACCTTACTAAAATTGATCTTGTAAAAGGCTACTGGCAAGTACCCCTGTCGGACCGAGCTAAGCAAGTTTGTGGTTTTGTGGTAGATGGCAAGACCTACCAATGTAACGTAATGCCTTATGGGCTTAAGAACGCACCTGCCACGTTTCAGAACCTGATGAACGATATTTGTGACGAAATCCCTAACTGCACGGTCTACCTTGATGACGTGATAGTGTATGATGACAATTTTGAAAATCACCTAAGGCACTTAGAGACCCTGTTTGGGAAGTTGCACGATGCTGGGCTGGTGGTGAACCTGAGGAAGTGCGAGTTTGTAAAGGCTACTGTGCAGTATCTTGGCTTCGTGGTCGGGTTAGGCCGGGTGTGCCCCCCCCTGAGCAAGATACAGGCTATCAATATGTTTCCCAGGCCCACCACTAAGCGCCAGGTCATGCGGTTCCTAGGTATGATAGGCTATTATAGGCGCTTCATCCGGGGATACTCTACTGTCTTAGCACCGTTAACTGATCTACTGTCGAAGTCAGTGAAGTTCTGTTGGGCTGCGGAGTGTCAGAGGGCTTTCGACCTAGTCAAGCACCTGCTGTGTACACATCCGATTTTGAGAGCCCCAGACTTCTCCAGGAGTTTTCAGCTGGCGACTGATGCCAGCGGTGTGGGTGCTGGGGCAGTGTTACTGCAGACTGATTCCGAGGGCTTGGAACACCCAGTGAGCTTCTTTTCTCGCAAGTTTAATTCGGCACAAAGGAATTACTCGACTATAGAGAAGGAGCTTCTTGCTATCGTTTTGTCGCTCAAACATTTCAAAGTTTATGTTCCAGCCTACGGCCCGGTAGTGACGATTTATACGGACCATCATCCCTTGAAATTCCTAAATCAGTTTCACAATCGGAATATGCGGTTGACCAGGTGGTCCCTAATGCTCCAAGAGTATAATCTCAACATTCAGCATATTGCCGGGAGTGAGAACGTGATAGCAGATTGTCTATCAAGGGTTGATGATCCAGGATAGTCGTGCACGGTGTGTGGGTTGAGCAGGAGTAAAATTAGGCTATCATAACGCCGTCCAAAAAGATTATAAAACAATAAAATAAACGAGAATTTTTTTTTTTAGTTTTGTAAGTCTTTATTGTTGTAGCATGATGCATGCGATATTGTGTTTTATGTATAATTCATACTTCAGTTGTTGTGCACCTTTTGCAATTAGTGGCAGCTAAGGGTAGCAGGTCGGTTGGTTGCCTGTCAGATTTTGATAATGCTTCTAAGGTCGATTATCTAAAATCTTGGGGGGGCTGTGACGCACCCAGTGCGTAGCAACGCAACCTGATTGTACTCCTTGGTACTCCACTGTACCGACACGGTGCGGTACCATGTACCGTGCTGGCTGCTTATATTGAGTGTGACAACGTATAACTATGTTCTTTGTATCTCTGCAAAGGTCTCGTCATTTGCTAACCAGTGGTGGGTTTTGTTTTAAGCCATGTCGAGACCTTCCATTTAATATGTAGTATCAATAGAGAAGTTGATAGATGAGACAATAGGAATTCAGAGAGAGAGAGTGAGTTAGACTTCGGAGCGAGAGGGTAGCAATGGTTGCCAGACGTATGGACCGGTTGGCAGCTCTGCGCTTATAGCTAGGTGCGACAGGGTTGGTAGTACATTGCCGCCTGCATATGCTGCCTGGGCTGCCCATGTTGTCGTACTGCACATTGCATGGAGGCTCGCTGTGTGTTCCATGATCAGGTTGCCTAGAACCTTTGAGACTCTAACATCCCTTGCCCTCTCTCCCAATTTCTCACGGTTGCACTCTTTCTCTCTGACGACATTACTCTCATTTCATTCTTCTCTCTATTTAAATGCATACCCTTCCCTTGAGGTCCTAAAGGAGTTTCAGCACTCACCTCTCGTATTACTCTTAGGACAAGCATATATTTACATGTATTAGATTTAAGGGGTTAATGTGAACAGCGATCTTCTTGATGAGGATAGTTGGTGAACGTTCTACATGTTCGCGAGTTATATGCCCAGCTCATCATCCAATTTGTGACTAGACTAGTGCCATGTGTAAGAGCCCGACCATGCCCAGGAGTTGTCTGTAGAGGGGCGAGGACTTAGCCTTGATTTGCCTACCGAGCCAGGAGCGAGTGCAGTACCAGAGACTACAGCTCGCTCGTAGTGCCGGTATAGTAGAGTAACGTAATTTATCTGTCCTTGTGTTCTCTGCAGTCTTTTCCTGGGTTCTCGCTTTCGGTGCTGGGACTCGTTGTTCCTGTGACTTGGCCTGCTAGCTAGAACACATGGGGATGATGAGTGGGTGATATCTTTATTTTACTATGCATTGCAGCTCTCTTTAAGTTTATGTATATAACACTTTACAATACACATTACTCACACACAAGACAACACTATTAATACTTTCATGTATCAATTAACTGCACTGTCGTTTTGCTGCTGTGTCCGGAGTTCCGTTGCGTAGGGCGCATACGGACTCAGAGGGGAGACAGAGTGAGAGAAGCGAAGTAGCCTATGCGGTAGTAGGCTACCGGCGCAGTACTGTTGCCTGCAACCTTTTAGTTATTCCAAGTATAGATTCATTATTACAATAAGTGACTACTGTTTATGTTCCTTCCATGTGTATTATTAGGTATCTACTGGATCATGAACATCTTGTATGCTACATGCTAGTGCATGTTAGTAGGGGACAGTTATTCTAGTGCACGCGCTTTCAAGTAGGCGTGTACATTTGTCATTTAGCATTTCACTGTCATACCTTTAGCCTGCTTCTATTCTACATTATTAGAGGCTTAATATTAACGTAGTTTCTTGAGTATTGCATTTCTTTAGTAATAACGTAACCTATAAATGTCTGAGGGAGTTTAGCCTCATAGCCTACCCCTGTTGTACACTTTCGCCGAGTTAAGGTACCTCGTTACCATAGACGATAACTCTGTAGGGCGTTGGTGCTTTTGTTGTCTGGAGCATATAGTATTTGGGACTGGAATCGAGCGTGTCGTTGTCACATAAGCCATTTCTGTCCTACGATCAAGAATCCCGAATATGTATTGCCGATCCAGCCGTAACAGTGGTAATATGATCTTTCCATGAGAGATCAGAAAAAAAAGAGACACCAAGAATATTAAGAGAAGATGAAGGGTTAATTTGTATGTTGTTGAAGAGTGGGTCATAAATTTTCCGGAAGGGCGCGACGAGTAGATAGATGGAGAAATTGAGTTTTGTAAGCATTGAAAGTAAAAAGGTTTTCTCTGCCCCAATTATAGATAGTAGAGAGATCAGAAGATAGATGATTAATGGCTTCCTTACACGAGTTATGTAGTTCCTGCTGTGAATAATTTTGTGGAAGGCTAGATGAATAGTGTAATATTATTTTTATTAATCTCACCACCACACTCCCAATTAAATTAATTAAAGTATAATTTATATGATCCACCGGGATTCGAATTAATTAATTAAGAGTCGTCAGCATATTTTTGTTTTTTTTCTATGTGAATGAGGGAGGCAAAAGGCATAACTGCCTGCAACGAGTGCCTCCCCCAGATTTCAAAGAGTGACAGGGCCGAAATCAAGGGACGTTCGAGCTAAAGTGCCTGGACACACAGAGTTTGAAGCAATTTAAGTCATAGGAAGAGGGAAAGACTGATTCTGGGAGAGAGTTCCAGAGCTCAGCAGTTGAATAAAAGAAAGTCTGAGTATAGCATTTCACTCTTGGGTTGGAGAGTTGCACAGAGTAGGGGTGGGATTGTGTTGCAAGGCTTGTACTACGTACCCTACGTAGAGGAGGTGGTATACACTGGGAAAGCTCCGAGGAACACTGATTATTGTAGTAGCGATAGAATAGAGAGAGAGATGCAACATTGCCGCGAAGAGAGAGAAATTGCAGAGAGTTGGTGAGTGGATGGAAGTTAATGATACGAAAGGCTTTCCTTTCTACTTTATCTAGGAGTGCAGTGTGAGAGGATCCTCCCCACATATGTGAATAATACTCAATACAAGGACGCACTATGCCCCTGTACAGAGCAAGAAGCTGCGCAGGGGTAAAGCACCCCTTGAGGCGGTTGAGCACGCCCAGCTTCTGGGAGGCTGCCTTAGCGAGACTGGTAATATGGTCTTTCCAAGTGAGAGCAGAAGAAAAAGAGACACCGAGAACATTGAGGGAAGATCAAGGGTTGATTTTTGTATTGTTGAAGAATAAGGGATAGTCCTCTGGAGGTTCCTGACGGGTAGTAAGATGGATAAATTGAATTTTGGAAGCATTAAATGCAACAAGGTTTTCTCTACCCCAATTGGAAATAGTAGCTAGATCAGAAGATAAGCATTTTATGGCTTTATTACGTTTACTTTTGAGGGACTGCTGGCTGGGGCGTTCTGGAAAACTAATTGAGTGGTGTAAAGTAGAGTCGTCTGCATATGAATGGATGGGACTGGATGTACAGTTGAGAAGATCATTTATGAAAATTAGAAAGAGAATAGGAGATAAGACAGAACCCTGAGGAACACCAGAGTTGATAGGATAAGGAAATGAGGGATGGTCGTCCACAACCGCAGCTATGGAATGGCCGGAAAGGAAATTAGAGACAAAGGCACAGATGGAGGGACAGAAACCGAAGGAGGGCAGTTTGGAAATTAAAGATTTGTGCCAGACTCTATCGAAGGCCTTCGATATGTTTAGTGCAACAGAAAAAGTCTCACCGAAGTCCCGAAAGTTGGATGACCAAGAGTTAGTAAGATATGAAAGAAGATCACCAGTAGAGCGGAAGGAAGCCATACTGGCGGTCTGAGAGCAGGTTATGGGAAGATAAATGCTTAAGAAATTTTGAGGCAAGAATAGTTTAAAAAACTTTAGAGATGCAAGAAATGAGAGCAATTGGACGATAGTTGGAGGGTTGAGAGCGGTTACCCTTCTTTGGGACAGGTTGAATGCGAGCAAACTTCCAGCAAGAAGGAAAGACGTTAGAGGAGAGACAGAGACGGAATAGTTTGCCTAGGCAGGGAGGCGGCACAGAAGCACAGTATTTTAGTGCAATAGAAGGAACACCGTCCGGTCCGTACTCCTTCTTAGTATTAAGCCAAGAGAGGGTGGAAAGTACATCCTTGGAAGAGATTATGATGATAGGCATAAGTAAGAGAGGGAGAAATAGCAACTGTTACGATCGGGTCTCGTATAAATCAGTGGACTAAATACATTGGACTAGACTGGCATAAATGCAACAACGGAAACGCTAGATGCAACCCCTGATATATAATCCCGTCGAACAAAGAACACATATACCCTCCAGAGTTATATCTGCGATAGCGGGGTATCTTAACTCTCAGTATCTATGTGCTTCTACTATAGGCTGATGTTCTCTGAAACAGCCTATTACCTATAACATATGGTTGCTTAGTTATGGTACACAAGGAAAAGATAGTTAACTTAATTAAATCACAAGAGTGATCTAATGCAAGCAAGAAGAAGGTTTACTTAACGTTACTTTAATCAATAATATCTGTCACTCCTTTATGAAAGAAAGTGTTGTAAAGTCCTCAAGCACCGAACAAGGAATCTTCTGAATAATGTCGGATGCTACTAAGAAGAACGTATCGGAAATGGAACCACAAAATAGCAGGAGGCAGGACAATGCACGTGTAGGCTAAATACACAAAAGGCTGGACATATAATGTTATTGGACACAAGAATATTATAAGCGGTGCAACAGTAATAATGCTCACCATGAAAAAGTAGTACTCCTATTAACAAAACCGGTCTATGCTGGTTGTGTCTCTCTACAGCAACCTAGACCTCAAAATGCTTGTGTAAAAATAATGGGTATGCATAAAAGAGTATATGATCTACCCGGGTTAATAAAGTCTAGCTGGGATGCGCAAAGGTACAGAATTCTGGTGGAGCAAGGCAGCTCCTAGCCTAGTGTGGACCTTGGGTCTGTGCGGCCTGATTACGTTAATATGAAGGAGTGCTCTCTTGAGGATTCTCGATCACAAGTATCGAGTATCCTCCTGGCAACCCTCAAAAGTAAAAGCAAATAGAGTTAGAACAGTGTTGGGTGGATTAGGCAAGCAGCCCTCACGCACTACACAGTCTAAACTCCAAGGTACACAGACAAAAGATCCACCCAGGTAACCCACAGAATCCGTAGTGGCGTGTAGCTCAAAAGTAGCCTACACACATTGAAAACACCAACAGCAAGGTACCTGATCCCTAGTCTAGCATTATTTAACCCTATAGAAACATTAGTGATTGATGGAGACAGTCTGAGCAATACAATCTCCCAAAAAGACAATGACTATCTTCAACCTTAATCTAGTACATAAGAAATGTGAGATCCAGCATATAATACAGTCTGGCCACCAATTCAAGGTGTGGATGCAGAGAACCAGAGGGGAATTGATATTAATAAAAGGTGAGGAAGTAGTGGAAATGATAGAGGCAGTAGGAGAGAAAGATTCTAAGACAAGAGTGTGGGACAGATCAAGGGAGATGCTTAGAGTATGCTGTCTGGGAAGGATCTGACAAGGATATTCCCATGGACCTCCTGGCTGGAGTCCCAGTTCGCAAGAATGGCACGAGGGCGCGCGACAGTCGCCCAGTAAGCAGCCGCGTAGTAGGCAGTGTTAGGCAGGAGGCAACGAATCCCGCAAGGCCTATGTAAGGGGGCCAGCTACGCGCCGCACTCACTACCAAGTCACACCACCTTGTCTCTCTCTCTCCCTCTCCCGCTCACCTTCCCATAATTCAACTACTTAACACAATACTTTCAATTGACTAAATAAAATAGAAAGGATTGTGACAGACAAAAATAAAGAACAGTTCTGAACTGTCTGCAACACAAGCTTTCTCGAGAAGGAAAGTACACAATGATAGGTAGGCTGTAGCTATATTCTCTGCTCTGGCGATTCCTAGCGAGTAAGCCATGCGGTTCTGGGGGAAGCGGTGAGCGTCACACAACGGAAACATCCAAAGTGGTGTTTTTAGCGAAAGTTTTACCGAAGAGTTCAGCTTTGTTAGAAGAAGAAGTACAAAGGAGTACAACGGAAAACTAGCAACAACAGGTCATGCAACCCTTCGAGATTACTTGCCTTCCAAAACACTGCTGTTCCAAGTGATGCAACAGTATTTCAGAGAGAATGTGGGAAAGATGTGAGAAGGAAGTGCTGCCCTGAGGACGGTGGTGCCATCAGAGTGGAAAAGAGGAGGGAAAGACGAAGAAGAAAAATTGTTGGAGAGATATTTGACTGGATGCCAGAAGGCTTGGGAAGAGCTAGAGTTGGATACTTCAGTGCATTTATTATTGATGAAAGAATGTTTGGCGAGGCGAAGAACATATTTGGCTTGATTCCGGGCAGAAACATAGGAAGTATGAGATTCTTGAGTTTGAAGGCGACGGGTACCGTTTGAATGCTTCCTCCTTACTAATGCGATAACCCCAATGTAATATTCTATTGATTATAGAATATTTGATAAAATACGCTTAGGTAGTTTTATATTCACTATTCCCTTTCTCCCTCTGCTCCCTCTATTTAAATGTCCCTCTCTCATACTCTATAGTCTTATCTCTTCTTCTTTGTCATCCAAGAGCAGCATGGCAAATCCAGATATAATTTGAAAAACAGCAACAGGACTGCAACAAATCAGTATATATAGGTAAATACTACGACATTTCAAAGTTAATTTAAGTTTGCTAATGAGCAAGTGAGTGGGGAAGTCTTTTTTTCACGGCGATTCCGAACCTTTTTGGTAATTTAAGGTCGGTATTGTGACCAAGTAAATTACCGGTAGTTACTTGTGTGCATTATATCACATTTGACATAACCTAATACATTTTTAAATAGCCTATAGTGTAAAAGACCTACCTAATCATTTCACAATATAATTTGTATATGTAAGCTTAATGTTAGCAAATATCACCTATCAGTTGCTTTTAGTTTCATGTATTTTATTCATAGCAAAAAGGGTTAATCATAATAACACACAGGCATATACTATCTATCTATCTATAGCTAGATAGATAAATTAATACAGAGAGACAGGGAGAGGGAGAAATATGTAGTTGTTGTTACAACCGGGACTTGTATAAAACAAGGGCTCTTAATCATTGGACTAGAAAGGCACACAGCCACAACGGTAACACTAGATCCAACCCTCGAACTTATAATGCCGGCGCACAAAAACACCTATACCCTCCAGAGTTAAATCTGCGATAGCGGGGTATCCTCTAACTCGGTATAAATGCACTACTACTACAGGCTGATGATCCCTGATACAGCCTGATCACAACAACATACAATTACGTTAATAATGTATACAAGGAAAAAGATAGAGAGCGTAATTAAATCACTGGAATGATTTAATGCAAACAAGAAGAAGGTATAATTAAAGTTACTCTAAACAATAATAAACTGTCACTCCTATATTAAAGAAAGTGAATGAAAGTCCTAAAGCATCGAACAGGAATCTTCTGAAGAAAGTCTGATGCTGCTTAAGATGATCGAATCGGATTTTGAACTGTTATATAAAGCAGGAACAAGATATGACAAGTGTATGGAAATACAGTGTTAACTGGCATGGGACTAACGATAAATGCGCAATAGTATTATCTCCAACAACAAAAGAAGTACTTCCTCAGGCAACGCAAAAGCCTGCTCGGGTTGTGCAACTCAACAACAACCAAGGCTTACAATCAACGTGAATAAAAATGCTGCATACATAACATAAGAGTTTATAATCCTAATCGGGTGTCTGCTAGGCGAATAAAGTCTAGCTGGGATGTCGTAGGCTAGGAAACAATGGCTGAGCAAGCGGTTCGTAGCCTAGCGAGGTCCTTAAGACTGTACGGCCAAATTACGTTAAATGACTGGGTGCTCTCTTGAGAGATCCAGATCGCTAGTATCTGGTTCTCCTCTTCAAGTCAAAGCAAAACGAGTTAGCACAGTGTTGGGTGGCAGAGGCAAAAGCCCTCACTCGCAACACAGTGCTAAACTCACAAGGTACACAGTCTGACAGACAACCTAGGCTTCCCACGTATCCATTGCGATTGTACAAGTTCAACAAAACCTGGTACACATCGGAAATCACAACATCAATAGCCTCACCCCAGTCTAGCATTAAATAGCCCAGCAGACAACCAAGAAATAGGTAGGGAGACACCGCGAGTGTGTCGAACCTCTACAGACAAAATGTTAACCCCTCCAAAATGTCTAACTAAGCATGAAATATCTGAGAGCTTCAGCATATAATACGATGACCGATATATGAAATCGTGCAGAACCAAAGGGGAGTTATGATGTTAAATAGATTAGAAGCATAAGAGGTAAGAAGTTGAGAGAGAAAGAACGTGTTCTATAGGTGGAAGTCGGGGACAGATGGCAAGGGAGGTGTGAAGGGTATGCTGGTCAGGCAAGCTCTGAGCAAGGAAGGCACAAAGGCAGAAAGGAGTGCGGGGGGACAACCTCCTGCTGCGGCAGGAGGGCGGCAACGCGGCCAGCCACTCAGAGGGCCCGGCCGTGGCATGACGTCACCGAGACAACGCGCAACACTACGCGCACAACACTCTGCCTCCTGCACTTACTCACTCACACTCTCTAGCTGTATCATTCAGTCTTATACATTAAACTTATAACTGATGATATAAAATATAATGCATTGTCACAGACGAAAACAAAGACCACTTCTATACTGCCTGTGACATGATGATTCACAAGAAAGAAAGTATAACATTGTAGATAGACTGTAGCCAAATTCATTGCCCTGGCGAGTGTTAGCGAGTGGCTGAGCCCACGTGGCGTTCTGCTAAGCTGCAGGCGTCACATTGTAGAAAGGTTATATTGTATATATATATATATATATATATATATATATATATATATATATGGGTGTATTGAAACAACACTTACAGACTTCAAGTGCTAAGTACAGATTAAAAAAAAACAAGTTCACTTTATTCTATAATGAAATATAAAATAATTAAGCATTAATGATTTACAGGATATACAGTAAAATAATCAGTGTCGTCCAAGCATGTGCTATAAACCGAACACTGGTATTGGTCTCCCCTTCATCCCTCCCCCCCTCCCCCCACCTCCCTTCTCCTCCCCCTCCCCTTCCTCTCCCAATCTCCTAGTTTATACCCAGGAATGTTGAATTATAAAGATAATTAGTTTTCGGGTTGACATAATGTAATTTATGTTCCCTTTATAAACCTTTTACAGCTAAAATTATTTTCTGTTAATTAATATCAAACATTTATTTATCTTTCTTTCAACATAGGAAACACCGAAGGTATCTTGGATGAAACAAATTACGATCTTCAAGTGGTCTGCAGATATTACTGTCATATGTTAGTAATTATTACCGATGTTGAATAATAAATAGAACCACAAAATGTGGGCATTACGAAATTATAGCCCAATGTTATTTAATGTATTGTACAGTTGTGAACATTTATTCACATACAAACATATTCGAAGCGGTCTCAGGTTTAATTGAATCTCCTAACTAATTTATACTGGGTATTTGAATTTCAGAGATTCTTTTAATAAGTTTGACACTTCCTAAATCGATCAGAATTAATTATCACTGTTGTACAGTCACGAGCATAAATGCTGCGACATCAACCAGATAACGTCAACTCCTTCATCACTAGGGGTTTTATACTAAGCTGAATAAAATCGTTTGACGGTAGCTAGAATGAAATACAGAAATAATTGTGAGTTTGAATACAAAGTTTTGCAATACCTTTGGAGACAAAGGGCCGAAAATTATTTGGTTGGTGTCACAGTATTTATGCTTGTGACTGTACATGGTCATTACAGTGTAATAAGAAGATTAATTGAAACAAATACTGTATAATTCCCACCAAGTGATGTAATACAGTTTTGAAAAATTATTCGAGGCGTTTTATGAAGCTTCGGATTCCACTCGAATCTGCTCAAATATCGAATTATCGGCGTGGACATGATATCATGCCTATTTTCCAAATATCTAACCTACTATTTGTACAGTACAACTGTTACACACCAATGTTGTCAGTAATAGTCGATGACGTTATAATTGAGACAATGAGCAATGATTAACCCTTTCACTGCGGGTGACATTCTGGAATGTTTTGGCAAGTTACAGCAATTTCCAGGCTTTAAAAGCCTGTAAAAAACGTAAAAATCGAGTGACAGTGGGCGGGAGCGTGAGGGGCCCACCTCCGACCCTCAGAGCACCCAGCAGCTCACTGAGCTAGGCTGTGTCTCGCGCGTTCTCTCTCTCTCTCTCCTCTCTCTCTCTCTCTCTCTCTCTCTCTCTCTCTCTCTCTCTCTCTCTCATAGCGCGCAGCAGCGAGCGAGTGTTACATAATAGCGGGTTCCCGTGTTTCACTGGGATCACTGCGGGTGAACCAGACCACGTATACGGTCCGTTCTGGTGTCATTTTGAAGCTATTTTTCGCCTAGTTTTCGGCAGAATACACTTCATTTAATGCAGATGCTTGATTTATCATTCAGGAGTGCCTGAATATGCCCTAAATAGCCCAAACAAGGCCACAGCCAAAGGGTTAAGGAAACTTCACACACACGTCTCCCTTTGTCACGCTTACTTTGTTTACCTTACATAAACATGGAAATGAGAGGTTTATGTGTGTGTATGTATGTCTGTGTATGTCATTAATTTTCTTTAACCTCTTTAATAACATGAGTGTTTGGTCAGGTATGCGTGGTCACAATTGTACAGTATGTAACATTTGGCTTCTATAACTTTTCGTATTGCTCGATGACTCTTCATTCCTGAACATAACTGTACAGTACATGCAGTATACTATCTTCAATAAATACGTAACAATTGCGCGAAAACGATCAGCCCCCAATAGAACTAAGCTTCATAAACGATTGAATTACCTTTTGCTTCGTTTGGATACCCGACCCAGACTTGGGCATCATCATTATGTCCATGACCAGAGTTACAAATGTTACATATTTTGTTTACGCTAATATGTTGCTAATAATTAGTATTTTTCTGCTAACCCACATAATATCATCACCACAATCTCAGATACTTTTATTTCGTAATTACTAATGTGTGAATAGGTAAACCCATGCTTTTCCTTTAGCTAAGTCGATAATAAATAGGTTTATCATGTATTTATAATTTAGTGCTTTACTTGTAACTCTGTTTTGCTACATTTCTAACAAGGCATTTATCTCTAAAATAACACATTAATGGGAAAAATGTGATACAACAATATACGTATATTTTCCATTTTACAATGTGTTCGTCATAGTCTGTAACAGTTGTTTCAATACACCCTTATATAATTATATATATAAGCACACTCAGAAACACAGTGATAGTAAGCGTATCGGTTCATATTTGAACCAGAGATTACTTGCAGGAATGAGTGTGAAAGGGGTGTAGGTGAGTTTTTAGACAGTTGCCAGCGAATATTTGTCTTCTCTGGCGTATACGTGGTATAAGTGCGGTAGACTGTACCTGGTTGGATATCTCATATGAGTTATCCACCACAGACTCCAAACAGCAATGCTAAGAAGATGAACGCCACGGCTAAGTGCAGCTTAGCGTACTATACGTCCTAAACTATATTTACTGTTGTATATATTCACAGTACTGGTATTATGGGTTATATTTACTGTTGTATATATTCACAGTACTGGTATTATGGGTTATATTTACTGTTGTATGTATTCACAGTACTGGTATTATGGGTTATATTTACTGTTGTATATATTCACAGTACTGGTATTATGGGTTGTATTTACTGTTGTATATATTCACAGTACTGGTATTATGGGTTGTATTTACTGTTGTATATATTCACAGTACTGGTATTATGGGTTGTATTTACTGTTGTATAATATATTCACAGTACTGGTATTATGGGTTGTATTTACTGTTGTATATATTCACAGTACTGGTATTATGGGTTGTATTTCAACTGGTTTATGTGTGCGTGCGCGTGTGTTTGTGTTTTATGGTTGATAATTTGTGTGTATAAAGCATGTGTGTATTTTATTAATTAGTTTGTTTTGTCTAATAGAATATATATATATATATATATATATATATATATATATATATATATATATATATATATATATATATATATATATATATATATATATGTGTGTGTGTGTGTGTATGAGTGTGTGTGTGTGTGTGCATGAGTGTGTGTGTGTGTGTGTGTACTGTATGTGCATGTGCGTGTGTGTGTACTGTATGTGCGTGTGCGTGTGTATACAGTAATTTCCAGGCTATACGCACAAAAACGTAAACTAATATTCAAGGAATGCATTATATATATCAACCAAATAATTGCACATTTCTGCACGGAACGCCTATAATGCACATCCAGACTCGTACTGTTTGCCAATGTAATATTAAAGTAAAGTAAAGTAGCTACACACATTATGAGCACGAAACAGAAACATGGTATTGGGTTAGGTAATACGGGGACCGTAACATGTTTACCTGGTACACGAGTGGTTGTAGAAGGCAGAAAATATAGTCAATTATAGCTATGGCTTTGTTTTATATGCATTCGTTTTCTTAGGAACATTTTACAGTATTGATTTTCACACAATGTATGCTTTCTAATATATTAAGACTTTCTTAGTTTTGCCTACATTGTTTAATCCTGTAAATGCTTTCAGTACTTTTCATGAAATTTACATTTTATCTGTACTAATCCAAGGACTTGAATTTTGTATTGATCTAGCATGTATATTTGTCCCCACGAACACCACCTCCACCACCACACTGGCTTACAAAGCCATCAAACGCACAGCTACAAGGTGCTTTCTAAAATACGTGAGCCAAACTTTAGGATGTGAGTATATGCTGTAGATGATTCTAACTTTAATATGCTCTTTCATCAGTTAAAATGATATTGAAAACTACATAAAGGGTCCTTCCCTGCACCACTAAAATGGATTCTTCCATGTCAAGCGATATCTTCGTAATAATATGGTAAAATATACACATTTAGATGAGGGTGGGATAGGCCATTTGACAATTGGGCAAGCCTTGTGGGGAAATACAGGGGAAAATGCCCTTTTCAACATCCAATACTCTTTATTGGTTGAGTTTTGGAAATGTTCTTATAGAACATTTTAAGCTTAAAATTATTTATTTAACCTAATCCCGAAGGTTGGCACATCTATTTTGAAACACCCTGTATATAACCTACACAAGGCCACCTCTGATACCATCAACACCAACTCCACCACCACACTCACATCCATCAAACACTCAACACTGACACCTGTAAACGACAGCTGACCGCGTGTATTACTATCCCACCACCACCCTGACAAGTACATCCATCAAACACTCAACACTGACACCTGTAAACGACAGCTGACCGCGTGTATTACTATCCCACCACCACCCTGACAAGTACATCCATCAAACACTCAACACTGACACCTGTAAACGACAGCTGACCGCGTGTATTACTATCCAACCACCACCCTGACAAGTACATCCATCAAACACTCAACACTGACACCTGTAAACGACAGCTGACCGCGTGTATTACTATCCCACCACCACCCTGACAAGTACATCCATCAAACACTCAACACTGACACCTGTAAACGACAGCTGACCGCGTGTATTACTATCCCACCACCACCCTGACAAGTACATCCATCAAACACTCAACACTGACACCTGTAAACGACAGCTGACCGCGTGTATTACTATCCCACCACCACCCTGACAAGTACATCCATCAAACACTCAACACTGACATCTATAAGTCACACATAGCCACGTTTGTTACCACCACCACCTTCACTACCACCATTACACTGACAAGTAAACACATCAAGGCTGAGTTTAACATATAATTACAAAAAGCTCTGGATGGCATGCACGGTTACAGGTTAAGAATAGCAAAACTTAGGTTGTTATATTGTCTAAAGGAAAACTTAGAAAACATAGCGCATTCAAAATTGGTGATGATATGATTAATATTGTTGAAGTTAACATATATCTTGGCTCAACTTTTAGCCATAACGGTCTATTTAAAAAAAGCTAAAACAAATAATAATAACACAAGCTAGAAATACTACTTTCGTTTTTTTTAGCAAGTTTAATAAGTTGAATATTCCGTTTGATATACTGTATATGTCTGGATCTGTACACAAAGCATATAATGCCTATTTAGTTGCATACCATTGAAATATGAGGATTTTGATAATTCTTAATAAGTTAAATGTTACGTGCAATAACTTCCTAAAAAGGTTACTACAATTAAATAATTCTACTCCAACTTCCATGTTGTACGATGAAACATGTTTCAGATCTCCAAATAAATTTACAGTATATATAATAAAATTATCTATTTCTGGCTTAGGATTGCTAACGGTAACAGTCCCATATATCCAATAGTATGTACATATTTATATACATATATATATGATTTAGAAATATACAGATCACCATGGTTAAGCAAGATTAGTTATTTGTTGGATGTTAATGGCATGTATAATGTTTTTGTGTAACAAAGTAAACAACACTAATTGTAATTGGCTGAAAGAATCTTTTAATCTTTAATCTAAATATACTGTATTTACAATAAAAATGGTCTGAAGAAATCAACTCCAAACCATCATGTATAAATGATATATATATATATATATATATATATATATATATATATATATATATATATATATATACAGTATATACTGTATATATGTCAGGCAATGTTCAAATGCAGGGCTGTTATTGTTGCCTAAGCAACATTCACTCTTAACATTTGTAAATTCAGATGTGGCAACCACCGCCTCCCAATTATCGTAGGCAGATACTATAATTATTATGTTCCTTCCAACAACCAACCATACTCCTAAAATCGATTAATGAAATATTAGAAGGGAGGATAGAATATGTAATCGATGTGACAACAATGAAGATGGCGATAAGATTCACTATTTGCTCACTTCGTTTTTTCACAACAGTAGACAAAAATAGTTAAACAAATAGTATACACATACACATATTTTCAAGATAGCTGAATAATTTAACTCAAAGAACCGATCAATATTTTTAAAGCTAGCAAAATGTATCAGTGAGATAATTATTTTCTTCAATCATATTCAATAGGATGATATTTATTAGCTTCATAGTGTTAGGTTCACCTGTATTATTATTTGGTTTATGTTCTGTACTCACCCAGCTTGGGGTCGCCAGAGTGAAAATATACATTTCAAACTTTTCAAAGCTGAAGACTAACACCAATAAGTCACACGTGCCACGTCTGTTACCACCATCTATCACCACCACCTATCCTGCCACGGATATTAGTTCCAGGGCAGTAGTTCCCTTTTTAATGTACCCGTACCCACTCTAAACCACTGTTTGGACACTTGATCCTCAGTGTTTTGGAGGACAAGCAGCCTAGAAGGGTCACTAGATCTGTTGTTGCTTGATTTCCTTTGTACTCCTTTGTACACTCACAAGGAACCACAACGGATACCAACAAATGCCAAGAAAGGTCGGTCGCTCTCTCTCTTTCTCTCTCTCTCTCTCTCTCTATCTCTCTCTCCATCATCAATCATATACCTTCCACTTCGTCATAACCATAATGTCAGGTGTTGTTAACATGCAGCACAAGACTCCTCTCTCACTCCATCATTATTAGTTTTCTATCATTCTCAATTTTCTAACATTCTAACATTTCAAAATAATTCTAGGAATATGTAGTGCAGGCATTAGTATTAGTATTGCAGATAATGTTGTTTGCTATATATTTCCGTAATTATATATTATATTCTTTATTACTAAGTTGTCTTTCATATTATGACTGTGCCTGTTTGTTTATGTGAATGTCTTGTGTGTGCGTGTTATTTTTTGTGTGTGTGTTTTTTTATTTATTGTGAATGTGTGTGTGTGAGTGAGAGACAGTTACAAGGAATATTTAGTATTTCAGAGACGTTGCAGTCCATTCCGAGGAGATACTCACAGTGGAAAGCGAGAGACTGTTTAGTACACTACACTCTTTACAGAGTATGCAAAATACTATATACTCTCTTTTTGAACTGCTCTACTGAAGAACTATTTACAACTTCGGAGGTAAGTTTGTTCCAGGTAGAACAGATCTTATATGGGAAAATATTTCCACAAAAACTAGTGCTGAACCTTTTCAATTATAATTTCCAGCCATGGTTGTGTGTTGTATTCATATTGAGGCTAAATATTTTGCTATAATCCACATCGTCAAATCCATTAAGTATTTTAAAAACTTAAATGAGCTGACCTCTAGTCTGGGTGTTTCCAACGGGAATATATCAAGAGTTCTCAACCGGTCCTCGTAGCTCATTCTTCTAAGAACATAAGAACATAAGAAAATGGGAGTCTGCAGAAAGCCGATTGGCCTAAGCAAGGCAGATCCCTGTCCCACACAACCCCAATTACAAAGCCCAATTATAGGCTCAACACTCTAATACCCTGAGGATCATCTTACCAAAACGGTTAGAGATTAACACAGGATTACGGGGGTCTGCAGAGCGCTGATTGGCCCAACCCTGCTGATCCCCCTTCACACCCAACCCTTCTCGTCCATATGCTTATCCAATTTTATCTTAAAGCTCCCTATCGTTTTTAATCCCACTATAGCACTTGGTAGTCCATTCCACCCATCTAAGCAATGGAATAAGCTTTAATTGTAGCCTAGCTTGTACTCTTTCCAGTTGCTCTATGTCTTTCCTGAGTGCTGGAGACCAGAATTGAACTGCATACTCCAGGAGAGGCCATATCAGAGCGTTGTAAAGTGTGAGGACTATTTCCTTATTCTAAACTTAAATTGCCTCTTAACCCACTGAGCCCCAGCTAGTTATAAATAAATGTACCACCAGGGACCAGCCGGTTTTGAAAAAAAAAAATCCAGAAACAATAGCGAATGGGTTAGGAATGAAGGAAAAACCACAAAAAAAACGATCAAAAAGGTCAAAAATTGGTCCTACGGAGCCCCCGAAAACGGATTTTACAAGAGTAAAAAATTGAAGGCAATAACACCCAAAATTCGGGTTTTTGCGCGCTCACGCGCACGCAGTTGGACTTTGAGAGTTTTCAACCATCGGCATGGTTGCGTGGGATCACACATTCACGTATATCGCTCCCGTATGCTCCCGTCAGGCGTGATCGCCAATTTTGTGTAATGACGGGCGTAATCCGGCCGTGTACGCCCGTATAGAGGAAGACTATTGCACTTCCCGACATACGTACCGTAACGAGGCCAGTGTTACGTCAGACGTAATGTAGTCGTATGGAGCTACGTATGTGCTTGCGACTTGCGTAAGCATGTCCCCGTTAGTCCGCCTGGGCTGCCCGATTTGCGGGAACACAGGCCATGCCCATGGCCACGCCCCCACAAGACCTACGTAGCTGAGGCCGTACGTCTTGTGAGTTTGTAGGCATTACGTGGACCATGTCCGGACAATCGTAGGCACACCCGTCTGTCCAAACACAGACAAAGACAGTCTTTGTCAACCACGTAGGTCTGGGTTGGAATCTGGGAACTACAAAAGGGCAGGAATGGCCACACCATTCCCATTCCCAGTCCTTCATCGGCACCATGAACAATATCGCGGAATTCATCCTGGAGTAGTTCAATTTTGTGAACGCCCTTTATAGAGGAAAGACCATTCATCCCTTGTAACCTTTAACCCGCTGAGTGCCAGCTAATTTGGACGGTGTGCTTCTGCCAGTGCCAGAGTTTTTTTTTTTTTGGGCTAAATCTATCAAGTTGGGAGAGAAAGGAAGGATAATGGTAACAAAAACACTCCCCTTGTCCATTTTCGCCAGAAATCAGGTCCCCGATGGTCCCGAAAGTAGCTGAAAAGACACTATATACTACAGAGACTTTTATGGTATCGGAATGTATGGGTGGGAGGGTGGTGGGAGGGTGGTTTTCGGGTTGGTTGGGGGAAGGTAGAAGGGTAAATTGACTTGTGTTACACATATGAAGCCGATTGGTGAGGTAGTTTCGCCACCACATATTTTCCTTTTTTTCCTTATCTTCGTATGGATACGCTGGAAGTGGGTGGTGGGAGGCGGTTGGGGGTGTGGTGGGGGGAAGGCAGAAGGGTAAGGGACTTGTCACACAAATATGGAACCGATTGGTGAGGTAGTTTCGCCGCCACAGATTTTCCTTTTTTTCCTTATCTTCGTACGGATACGCTGGAAGTGGGTGGTTGGAGGTGGTTGGGGGTGTGGTGGGGGGAAGGCAGAAGGGTAAGGGACTTGTCACACAAATATGGACCTGATTGGTGCAGTCGTTTCGCCGCCACAGATTTTCCTTTTTTTTCCTTCTGACGGGACCGACAGTCAGCGAGTGGGTGGGAGGAGGGATTTGGGATTTTTGTGGTGGGTAGCCTAAAGGGTAAGGTACATGTGGTAAACATATGAAAGCCATAGGTGCAGTCGTTTCGCTGCTACGATTTGTTTTCGGCAGGGTGCAGAGGTTGGCAGGGTTGGCTTGTTGGTTGCTGCTCCGGTGTGGTGAGAGGTGTGACTGGAGTGTCCCCCGCTGGTCCCGTTGTCCCCCGTGACCCCCACCGTACAACGGTGCCGCGTCTTCCCGCCAACCGGCAGTGCGGCGGTTATGCCAGATGCGCCCGGACTTACTTTCACTTTCCCGTTTTACGTGAACATTGTACGATTGGCGGGAGAAACTTACGTTTTACCTGTCTAGCTGCTACGTTTTACGGGGCTGCACCCGTAAGACGTAGCAGCTAGCCAGGTAAAACGTATGCTTTCCCGACTTTTGACATACGTGAGCACGAGCCCCGTATCCGATTCGAAATCCAAAACATACCGGGCGACCTTGGCCGCACCAACCACCTCCAAGACCAGCGTGGCTATGCCCGCCATGCGTACCAACCCCCACGACTAGACACAATTTCATTTAAGTTTTGCGTACTAAGCCCTTACGTTTTACGTATTCGGTTGCCAACTACCAATAAACCTTCGTACGGGAGCATACGGGAGCATATACGTGAATGTGTGACCCCAGCATTACACAGTTCCCATACAAATCTAAGCCCTCTAGGTGCCATAGGACCGAAGTAATTGGGACCGGAGTAACACTGACGCAACTGTTGCGTCGCTGGGGTTTAGCGTTACATACACTGCTGACGCAAACGCTGCGTCGCTGGGGCTCAGTGGGTTAATATAGCCCAGTAATTTATGAGCTTTCTCAAGTAGAGCAATGCACTGCTTGGAAAACTTTGGGTCACTGCTAATCAGAACACCCAATTTATTTTCCAAGTCAGTCACTTCCAGATGCATTCCCAATAGTGAATATCCCGAATTGGGGTTTGATTGGCCGATATACATCACCTTGCACTTTTCCAAGTTTAGAGGCATCTGCCATGTCTCCGAACCCAGTCTGTTGAGGTCCATCCTGAGCTGTTGAACCCCTTTGGGGTCTTTCACATTCATTCCAAACTGTATGTCATCTGCAAACTTGGAGATCACACTCAACAGACCAATACCGATGTCAATGACATAATTATATGATAAACAGTAGTGAGCCAAGGACAGATCCCTGTGGAACTCCAGAAGTGACTGAAGTCCACTGAAGAAACACCATATATTACAACTCGTTGTTGTCTACCTGTTACCCAACTTTCTATCCAATTTGTGACCTCTATATTGAAACCTAGTGCGCTCACTTTTGACATTAGCATACAATGAGGCACTTTGTCAAAAGCTTTTTGAAAATATAAGTAAAGGATGTCTAAGGCTCTACTGTTGTGATACTCGCTCAGCATTTCATGGACGCATTCCAGAAAATTGGTAAGACATGATCAGTGTCGCCTGAATCCATGTTGGGAATCTGTAATATAATTGTGAGTTTCTTAGTAGTCAACTATCTTGTCTACTAGTATCCCTTCTAAGAGTTTTACTATGATAGAGTTATGATAAGAGTTTTACTGGAGAGAGAGAGAGAGAGAGAGAGAGAGAGAGAGAGAGAGAGAGAGAGAGAGAGAGAGAGAGAGAGAGAGAGAGAAAGAGAGAGAACAAACAAAATAAAAAGTAGCAGCTTTACTAGTTCTGCATTTATTTGTGACTGCTTTATACCAGGTACGAATGTGAGGTTAATTTCTTATCATAGGACATCACTCTAACCAACACATTAGTTGCTAAATTTCCATTGAGCTATTGCAAGCGTAAGTATATTACAAGTGGAGAGAGAGACAGCAATAATAATTATGGCCACTCGGTCAGGAATGGAGGAAACTATCGATCGATAAAACCCATGGGCAGCGGGGGGATGAATCAATGACCGAAGACTCTTATGGGCAGATTTTAACCTAATGTTTTCATTGTAACTTGTTTGATTTCGGTCAGGGTTACGTATATGACGCCTAGGGTGATGTATATTGAGCGGGAATAACGGAAAAACCCCCGCCTTGGCGTATTCTTTAACTCGCTGTATTCAAAGAGTATGTCCTGCACAAGTTGTAACCCTTTTTAACAGAATAGGTGATGCAAGTGATGATTTATGCAAAGCAGCTTATACACGAGCAAAGGTAGATGTGGTTTGGCCGCTGGCAAAGGTAGAGCTGTATTGGTCACTTAACCTGGCTCTCTGTTTATAGTGTTTGGATGCAAAAGCTGTGGTTCGTCTTGGCATTTCTTGGGATTCCGTAGATGATTTTTATTAGATCCAATCCCATCTATGTTGATCCGTAGCTTGTTGCAGGTTTCAGTGAGCTGTCAACCGTCAAATTCCGAGAAAGATCGCAGTGCTCCTTAGGTATGTTCCTGTTCCTTGTTATTCCGTAGCTACACCTCCATATGACAGCAAAATCGGGGCAAAATCTCAGGATTCATCATGATTTCCAGTTGGTGACAAGACGGCGCATGGTTATTTTAGTTTTGAAAGGGGCTTAACACATGGTCACATCTATTTCCACCACCAACACCATCACTATTCTCAATATTGAAGCTAACACACGCATGGCTTAGATTAGTTTAGGCAATGGTTAAGTTAGGTACGGTTAACATTTATGAGAGTTTTCGATTACAGTATTTCAGCTTAATCAAATAGACGTTAGGATATTGGTAAACATATTGGTATGGTACATAATGTTGGGTGTGCCAGAGGGTACTGTACTTACCGCGGTGCTTAAATTACAGTATATGTTATGTTATTACAAGAACACGCTTGATCAGTCTCAAGAGCGGTGAATATAGCTATTTCTTGTATATTTCCTCAATCTCGTATACAATATGCACTTGATGGCGAGGAAATCTGTCGTGTCTATTAGCCACTTCATTGAAATAATAAGATTACACCTTTTTGAAGCTCATATTTTGATGTACAGTCTACTCGCCGCCAATTATTTTGGTCACACTTTTCAGCCGTAGCATTCCATGGGATTCAGTGGCATAGTTAGTAGAGCGTCGGCTGCTGATCAAAGGGTCGGCGAATCGAGCCCTAACTGTCATAATGTTATTGGTAGATGTCAAGCCCGGGCAACTTGACCAAACATTTCGTGACAAACGCCTAATGAATTATGCTGTCTGGCAAAAAAAAAAAAAAAATTGCACACACACATAGGCCTACATTCGCTAACTGAGACCCTTGTTACAGACAGTTGTTGTTGATGATCTTATAGTTATATTGAATTACTAAATGACAAGCAAACTATGCAGCCTTAACTTATACTTTTGTTTCATAAATGATATGTTTTGTTTATATTATTTTAATATAATTCACATATATAGATAACATAACATTTTATATACATTTAGTTTTGTAACAGATATACCTTTTGGCGGTTGTATGTAGATTATATTACCTGAATTATGGATAACCTTGTTAATAATTAATGCAAACACATTAGAGGGGTAGGAAACCGTGGAACCCATAATACTTTCATGATGATGTCCACTTTGTAATATTATTCTTGATATTATTAATATGTGTTATTCAGTTTAAGAAAGAACCCATAGTTATCCGAGGGTTAAATGGCATACCGTTTGCATCTCTAATTTTTGAGAATGTTTCACAGCTGAGTTTCATCTACAAATGCAGTATAACAATCAGTCAAATAAAGTTAAAATTGCGCTATAGTAATGAAGGCGTCAAGTAGGTGAGAGCAAGACAAAGTTTAAGCGAATGCCACCTCAATTGACAGAGTTTTACGAAGAGTTTAAGGGTAGGGCGTAATGACCCAAGTCCCTGGATTCACTCAGGGACGTTCTTGCCTTACTAATTTGCTTAGCTTTTGCTCAGAGGTATATGAAGCAGTAGATAATGATAAATCATATGATATTATATATTTAGATTTCAGTAAAACTTTCGACAGAGTCCCTCATGAGAGATTGATGAGAAAGGTTGAGGCGCATGGAATAGGTGGGGCGTTGTTAGGATGGATTAGGTCATGGCTAATTGGTAGGAAGCAGAGAGTCAGCATAAATGGTACTAAGTCAGAGTGGGGATCAGTCAAGAGTGGTGTCCCCCAGGGATCTGTATTGGGTCCTCTGTTATTTATCATATACATAAATGACCTTGATTTAGGTATAACTAGTAGGATAAGTAAATTCGCAGACGATACCAAAATAGGGAGACCAATAGATTCAGATAGAGATATAGAGTGCCTCCAAAGGGATCTAGAGTTCTGGGAACTCTCTCCCAGAATCAGTCTTTCCCTCTTCCTATGACTTAAATTGCTTCAAACTCCGTGTGTCCAGGCATTTTGGCTCGAACGTCCCTTGATTTTGGCCCTGTCACTCTTTCAACTATGGGGGAGGCACTCGCTATAGGCAGTTATGCCTTTTGCCTCCCTCAATCACATAGAAAAAAAAAAAAAAAAAAAAAGATACCTTACACGAATGGTCAGTAAAGTGGCAGATGAATTTTAACATTGACAAATGCAAGGTATTAAAGATAGGGAAGACGAATATTAATGCAAAATATAAACTAGCTAATGCTGAATTAGAAAACTCAGACTGCGAGAAAGATTTGGGTGTGTTTGTTAGCAACGATTTGAAACCTAGAAAACAATGTATAAGCGTACGTAACAAGGCAAACAGGATTCTGGGGTTCATCTCAAGGAGTGTGAGTAACAGAACTGCCGATGTTATCTTGAAACTTTACTTGTCATTAGTAAGACCTCATATGGATTATGCTGTCCAATTTTGGTGTCCTTATTACAGAATGGATATAGATTCCTTGGAGAGAGTACAGCGAAGAATGACCAAAATTATTCATAATATTAGAAATCTACCATATGAAGAAAGGTTGAACAAATTAGGCTTACATTCGTTAGAAAGACGCAGAGTTAGAGGGGATATGATAGAAGTGTTCAAGTGGTTCAGTGGGGTAAATAAAGGAGACATGAAAAATGTACTGAAGCTCAGTGATAGCGAAAGAACTCGAACAAATGGTTATAAATTAGATAAATTTCGTTTCAGAAAAGATATAGGCAAATATTGGTTTGGTAACAGAGTTGTAGATGGGTGGAATAGGCTACCAAGTGATATAGTGGGATCAAGAACGATAGGGAGCTTTAAGATAAAATTAGATAGGTATATGGACGAGATGGGTTGGGTGTGAGGGGGATCTACCAGGTGTGGGCCAATCGGCGCTCAGCAGACCCCCGTTATCTTGTGTTAATCTCTGACCATTTTGGTGGGGTCAGTACTCAAGGTGATGGTGAGTTGGGCCTTGTAATTGGGGTTGGGTGTGACAGGTATCTGCCTTGTGTGGGCCGATCGGCTTTTTGCAGACTCCCATTTTCTTGTGTTCTTGTGTTCTTGTGTTCATGAGAGAGAGAGAGAGAGAGAGAGAGAGAGAGAGAGAGAGAGAGAGAGAGAGAGAGAGAGAGAGAGAGAGAGAGAGAGAGGGGCAGGGGCATGAATACATCTGTTTTAGAGATGTATTGAAGCCAGATAGACTGATTGAAATTGTAGGATGGTTTACAAAAGAAGAGAGGGAGACAGATACATAGATAGTCACATACACACACACAGACACACACACACACACACACACACACACACACACACACACACACAGCATATAATATAGGGAAGATCTGAAAGCAGGATAGTAGGTAGGTAAGAGGTGATGAGGTCCGAGATGATTAACCCTTTCAGTACCGGTTCCGTCCTTTTAACTTTGTTCTGGCTACTATTAGACGATGTTATTTAGTTTAGAAAGGGCCTCCAGCAATTAACAGGCTTCGAACCATTACACGTAACCCTTTTTACTACCACAGATCCTTCTAATGCTGCATAAAATCTTCTAAAAAATATAGCTAGAATAAAATAAACGTAACATTCTAAAGTCTATAGAGTATCTGGCTATTATTTCAGGCTTTTAACATTACTCACCATTTCCGATAGTGCAGTATATCCTCATTTTACTGGGATAATTAAGATTATACAAAAATACACCGGTGCGGTTTATAAGATTCATTTATATAAGTTATAAGGTAAGTCTGGCAAACATTGGTATGTGACTGACAAAAACAGTTATAGACATAATATATTGTATATTAATGTTATATTCTACAGATATAATAAAACCAACGATAGACACAGACTAATGTTTTGTGCGGGGAAGAGGAGTTAGTGAAGTATTGACTGTGTAAACGAGTGATGTTAGAGGCTTCGACGGTAATGAAATATAAATATATCTTATAGTCATATTGGCGGAGTTATCAACGTAACCTATAAGGTATAACTATAATCTGTAAAGTAGCAAGGGGATAGAGTGATTACTGTGGTTAATTATTTTACAATAGCAGGGATCCCAAAACAGGGAACAGCAGAATTTATGGTAGCTCTCTTCAGAACTTTAAGCGTTTGCCCGGGGTGACAGGCAACTAGGTACTAGGGGAGTTTTAGCTTTTGCATGAGTGTTATGAGGGTCAAATATTATTTTTGTAATCAGGCTGTGTCTTCTCTTGTCTCTCGTTCCGGAGGCACGCTGATGAAAAAGTGGAGGGAATAGGTCCCACTTTGCCAAGCACAATATAATATTAGTGCCTCGAGCGGAATACGACTTGAATGTACTGAAGGGACAAGCAGAATAGGACTTATCCGGTCGACAAGTAGAACGCGACTTGTCTGAACACACGGAAAACGACTCGTGTTGACAAGCAGAATATAAAGAGGAATACGACTTAACCATGTCACGCACATATGACGCAGAGGTTGCCAGATTAGCAATAAGAAATAGAGTTCTCTCACTCTTATAATTACCTCTTCAAAATTAGTTTTCTGCCCACAGCTAACTCAAAGACAACTGCAGAGGTTTAAGTAACTAAACTAAAGGTTTCTAAATACCCCTGATGGTAACAAAGGCTTTAAAGTATCCCCAATAGGCTCAAAATCGCGTCATATGTCGGAGAGGGTTAAGTGTGATGAGCTGGGTGAGCTGATGGCTGGAAGGTAGGTGTGCCATTTTTGTTCTTCCTGCCAATCTGGTGGTCTGGGGCAAAAAGGTATTACTGGTTTCCGTTGTGTTGGTGTCTTTAATGGACTTTTCGATCCGTGATAACAGGTATAGGTGATATGAATGGCAGGATCTCAGATAAGATTGGGATATGGGTCCCTGGGTAATTTAGGGACGGAGGTCTGGATTTGTGATGTGGTGGGTAACTTCGTAGGACGTGCCAGCTGGACAGAGGATCCGGCTTTGTGATGTTGGCGGCTGGCCATAGAGAGAGTGGTGGTTATGGGTACCTCGTTTATTCTCACCTGTTACTACTATCACACTTGGAGTTGTAGATGTGGAACTGGGCATTACACTATATACTATAATTCGGCCACAGAAATAGACCACCAACCTCTATACCTCAAAACGGACTAGAGAAATCGACTTAATACTTCTACCATGTTTGGAAAAGGCATCCAGTGAACTGGTGTGGAAATATACAGCTCAGTTGCTCTAGCCCTTTTTGAGTAACAAAAGAAGGTAGCCAATATTTCTAGCCTACATATAATTACAAGACTATATATGATAAGGTAGATTTGGCTATGGACACAATAAATAACAGTAATACCGAATACAAATCTTATGAAGTATTCAATTATTTTATGTTAGATTACGTTCCATTTGATTAAGCTAGGCTAGAACATACAATCATAAATACATACATACAAGTTAAAAGACCGTTTTGTCCACAGAGAATGTGGTTACAGTCTCACGTCCTAAATGGCGGCTTTCCAGGCGACCCTGTCAAGGGCTGCCTCTGTTGTCAAGTTCTTTATTTTGAGATCGGACCAGAGTACCTGATCCTACATCATTCTAGGTGTACCCCTATGCGGAGCTCCCCCCAACTTCACAGTCCAGCATTTCTTCACCCAGCACTGATCATCCATTTTATCTACGTGTCCAAACCAACCAATTCAACTCGTGCACATCACTTCACTGACACTCTTAATGCCCAGATGCCTTCTTAATTCCCCACTCGATACCCTGTCCCTGAGGTTAACCCCACATAATCATCTCACCATTCTCTTTTCATTCCGTTCCATTCTATTAATATCCTTTACTTTAACTGACCACGTCTTCGAGGCATAGGTCATCGCACTCTTATCACACAAAGTATACTTCCCACCCCTTTCCCACATACTGCACATGGATAGTCGCCGCTTCTTTCCATAGTTCTGCCCCATACTCCACTAATCATGACCTTTATTTTATCTATGTTAGCTCTTCGACCCTTGTGTGCCATACCCTCCCTCCATCATTTGAACTTTACCTCTGCTTCCTGCGCACTATCTGCAATAAAAACTAGGTCATCTGCATATAACAACTCCCATGGGAGTCCTGTTCTAAAGTCCCTTGAGAGTGCCATTTACCTGTGGGTTTTTAGGGGGGTTAAATTCCCTTCAGAGGTTCGTACCCCGTGCCAGGTACCAGGAAAAGTTGATCCTAAAGGTAGCCTGGGGAAATTTCAGGAGACCATGAATTCCCTTCACACCCAGCATTTCATTGGTGGCAGCTAGGGAACGTGACCAGGTAGCTAC
>JBAKBP010022774.1:0-38195 GCA_037953745.1 Lithodes maja
GCCGCCAGCTCAGACACCCTATTTCCAGTGGCGAGAGCCATGAGGAATACAGCCTTCTTCAAGAGTGAATCAAAATCCGGCGTATTATTATATTTACGCGACTGAAGTAATGATAATGCTTTGTCAAGTGACCAGGTGGGCATGATCTGACGGGGTGGTGGGCGCAGCTTGAAACACGCCCTCATAAATGCTTTCTCCTCCGCCTGCGGTATGGAAAGGCCCGTGAGATAAAAAAGGGAGTTCTGATGGCAGACAAGTGATTTTTTAATGTGATTACTGAAAATTGTTTGTGCTCAAATAGATAACCTAGGTATTTGAAAATCAAGGCTCCCGAGGCATCTGTTTGCCCTGACTCTACAATCCAGGTCGTAAAAGTGTCCAATGTGACTGGTATTGTCTCCTGGTAGACATAGTATATTGGTTCAAAAGGATATTTGTGACACTTTCCCCAAATTGAGCTAACCATTTTCCCTTGTAAATGTCCATAAGGCAAAACTGAGCGAGGTCCGAAGGTTGCCAATCATCTCTAAGTGGAAGACGGAGACTGGGAGCGACACCGGGGTCTTGCACCATTCCTGCAATTGATGGTACCACGCCTGAGCCGGCCATAATGGCGCGATAATCGAGACTAAGCCCCGGTAACCCCTCAGTTTGTGAATCACCCTGCACATTAGCACAGAATCTGGTGGAGGAAAAAGATAAATTGAAGTCCACTTGTTCCAATCCTCCAACAATGCATCTGGTCCCCCTTGCCAGGGTCACCCTTTGGCGAGTTAGGAAGAGAGGGAGTCTGTGATTCTCCTCGGATGCGAACAGATCCACTTGTGGACGGTAAGGCCTTGCAATCATCTTGTCGAAGACGGTTTGTTTGATAGCCCATTCTGCTAGGGTGCTCCGCTTCCGAGACAGAGCGTCTGCCAAGACGTTCGACACGCCGGGGAGATATGCTGCATGTAGATGAATGCCCAGCGATTCGGCCAGGGCAAAAATCTGTTCTGACAATTGTAGCAACTCTCGAGACCTCACTGAGCCCTGCTTCTAAATACAATGGACTGCAGTTAGGTTGTCCATATGGAACGCTATTGATTTTTCTTGCAAAGACATACCGTGATCTTGGAGGAAAAAGAGAGGAACTAAAAGCTCTTGCTTGTTGATGTGACAAAGAGTGTCTTGAGGCCAAGTGCCTTGCCCTTGATGGCCTAGATTCGAGTGATAGCCCCAACCTAGAGCCCCTGAAGCGTCTGTGTCTACCCATACCGTAGGCGGGGGAGAAACCCATGTAGTTATCGAGTAAAGTATTTCCGGCTTGGCCCAGACCGATAGTAAGCTGTGGATTAATGGAGGAATTGGCCATAATTTCTTCTCCGGCGAGAGAGGAAAAACTTTGTTGCTTTCCAAGATTAATCTCTTTACTTTCAACCGGCCCAACTTCACAGTCAATTGGATCCAGTTGAGAGAGCCGATCAGGGAATCCTACGTTTTTCTGGTCGTATTCATACTGTGGAGAAAGCGGAACAGTTTCCTGCGAAATCTGTCCCGATTGTCCAGACTCTGAGTAAGAGTTAGATTGGTGGTGTCCCAGACCAGCCCTATCCACTGAATATTCCTTGTGGGAACAAGGAGAGACTTGCGAGGTGTTAATACATCCTATCTTGAGTCCGCCGGAAAATTAGCTATAGTTCCACAACTACTATAATTTCACCCTGAACCCTAGGTTGTGCACATGGTTTAATACTTGGTTTACATGGTTGTGACATAACTCCTCTGACTCTGCCACCACCAGCCAGTCGTCTAGATAACAAAACACCTGTATGCCCTGGACTAACAATGGCAAAAGGGCTTGCCGGACTAATTTTGTGAAAATTCTCGGTGCCAGGTTCAACCCAAAAAGGCATTCTTTGAAAGACATAAGTCTCTTGCCTGATCCTTAGAGCGAGGAATTTCTGGAACCTTTTGTTTATAGGGACATGCCAATAGGCATCTTTGAGGTCTACTGAGCACATCCAGCCTTGCGGTGGAAGAGAGAGCCTGATCTGATTGACTGTAAGCATCCTGAAGGGTGAATTTATTATAAATGTGTTCAGACGCGAGAGATCTAATACTGGTCACATTTGCACACTGTCCCTTTTCGGCACTAAAAAAAGTCTGGAGGTGAATACTGGGTAATTTGGTTTGACTGGGACAAGGACCTCTTTTGAGATCATTTCTTGGACCAGGACCTCCACCTCCTGTGATACATTGTTGCATTCCAGCGCCTGACGCAGTCGAGGCCGCCGGAGCCACTCCCAGGTGATTCCTTTGCTTACTACTTTCCTGGGCCAAGTTTTTCTGGGCCAGGCGAAGCGGAATAACTGGAATGACCCAGTCTGCAGACCAGGCCTGTTCGGTAAAGCAACTCTCGAATCCGGTACACCAAAGCACGGCACTGGGAGATTGAAAGTTTGGGTGGCTAGTTTTTTTGGAGGGGGAGGTGGGTTGGTATCACACGGCTGGCTAGTCTTGGCTGACGTCTGCCCCTGATTTGGCTTCTGGTGGGGCTTACCTTTATATCCTGAGTATTTACCTTGCCTGGGTTTGGACAGATTACCTCCCGGCTGAGGAGGGGTTCTGGGATCTCGAAAGGAGTGTTTAGCATGCGGCTGGTTAGGCTTACCTCCGCTCTTTGGCTTGTGAAGAGGTGTCTTAACAGGTTCCTTCTTAGCTTGGGAGGTAACCAGCTTCCACCCATTTACCATATTAAAAACTATACTCCATGTTTCTGAGTTAATAAGGGAGGCAGTGAGGACCGGCGAAAGAGTAACCCGGCGACCAATGTCATCCGGTAACTTCTTCACTAGGTGCACTCTCAGATCCTGGCGGGCTCAAACCGCTTCCATGATTGCAATTCTGATGTCCCCTAAGGTTTGAATAGAGTTTTGCAATAAAATTCGTCTAGATAAATCAGTTGCCTTCCTAACCTGAGGTAATGGCCGAGATAGTTCTTGTAAGTGAGACAGTAACCTGGCGACTAACTAGATATTGAGAGAACATCCGGTAGGCTATATTTCTTAGTTTAAAATCCCTTTCAAGGTATCCTGTTTATTATTCCTAGGGGGTAGAGGAGAAACGGATATAAATTAAATAACTAAACCTGGAAAGATGAATTGGCCTAGGCTATAAAATGATACCAGTCGGCGGTTGACTTACGTGTTAAAATGTATATGTAGGCTATCTGTGGTAGTCCCAGTAATATCTATAAAGTACTTCTAGTATTAAAGGAACTTAGCTGTGATGCAAAGAGTGTAGGTTAGGTGATAGACATGTTGGGAGGCGAATATCGGGGAAGATTTGGTGTTATGTGGCAGCAGCTGGTGGTCTGTCGTGGCGGGGTGAAGTCTGTGTGAAGTGTGTTCTTGATTCCCTTTTATCGTGACAATATAAAATATATTTAAGGGTTTTATATCGTCTGCCGTGATTAAATAATAAGGGAAAATAAACTAGGATATAATTGGTGTAACCACAGTAATATTTATCCACAAAGATAAATAAAGTTATGCGTATAAACAAAAAGGAACCAGTTGTCGTGAACCCGGGAAATTCAAAATACGGTATCTATACTAGTATTCACGACATACTCCGTCACCAGTTATATAAAAAGTATTTACAATTGTCCCGTCCCGATCATGGATCACCACAACTGGGAGGAACCCAAAGCAGCCCGACGTGGCGGCCTCTGAGGGGTATCACCTCGGTCCGCTCCAGTAGCAGGAAGGATATTATCAGAGTTCGGCTTGCTGTCGCCATCCACTACCTATAAATCAATCTCTAGTGGGTATAGCTTAACCACCGGTCTGGTGGTCAAACCGGCTCCTGTTTTTACCTGAACTACCCTACATTCGTGGTCAGGACCACGAAGAAGTTTCATTATCCGACCTATACGCCAAAAAAGTCGGGTGCCGTCATCATGTACTAGAACGACGTCCCCAACTTGCGGCGATGCTATCCCTCTTTTTACCATTAAGTGACGATGTTGCTCCCTGAGTTATAGTAAATAATCAGTGCTCCACCTTTTCCACAGGTCCTGTGAGAGTTTTGTTACATATTGGAAGCGTTGATTGACGGAATCGTTGTTACGCCACGTTGTGTCCTTGAGATCTTCATCCGTGACTTCTCGCCTTGGAAAGCTTCTGATCTGCCTCCCATGAACCAGTTGTGAAGGAGAGATGGGTAGAGGGTCTTCAAGATCACTGTACGTGTAGCCAAGCGGGCGATCATTGACTGTGGCCTCGAGCTCCAGTAATACCGTATTCAGTTCCTCTGAGGTAACCAATGCTCGACCCAGTACCTCCTTCAAGCCAGCCTTTAGGATGCCAATGACCCATTCCCATAAGGCACCGAACCATGGCGCCCTGGCCGGTATAAACCGCCACTCGCACTTGAATTCAGCTAGAGTACCTTTTAACATTGCATCATCTATCAACTCCCGTAATGTACTGGCTCCGCTAACAAATGTGGTGGCATTATCACTCATCATAATCTCAGGGTAACCCCTCCTGCTACTGAACCTACGGAACGCATGCACAAATTATTCGCAGGAGAGGTTAGACACCGTCTCTACATGGACCACTCTAGTAACTGCACAGGTGAATAAGACTACAGATAATTTACTTACAGTACCCCCCTTCTCTTTCGTTACCTGGAAAGGACTCACTTCCTGAACCCTAAACTCCGGCAATGGAGGGGCCTGTACAGCACGGTATGATGTACCTTGCAATCTCTTGCAGATGATACATCCCCTTAAGGCTTTCTTTACTACCTGTTTAATCTTGGGGATCCACCATCTTTGCCTTATGTAATTTACAAAATAACTAACACCACTATGGATACACACTTTGTGCCAGTAATTACTAAGGAGAGTGGCTGTACGATGTTTATTGGGGATAAGTATAGGGTACTTGGCGCTATCATGAAAAGCTGACAAGTGTAGCCTACCTCTACAGCGTATCATGCCTCCCTCCATATAGAGGCCTATGTTATACGATCCTTTCACTCATATTTAGACAACTCATAACTCAATTCATACTAATTGTTACACGACTTTTGTATATGCCTGTACAAGGAGCTGTTAGCTGTGGTCCAGAGGCAAGACCACAGGTGTCCTTATCAATAGCTAAGGTAAACATGCTGATTAATCATTTCATTCCTATATTAACGACTTGCTAACCTAAACACCAGGAGACCCCTGGACTGGAGTTATGCACGATTATTCACTCGTCATGTATTATTATTCACTCGTCATTCAGGATTATTCACGCTTTCATCATTGGTTATGCATTCTCGGGAGGCGAAGTGCGGTTGAACCTAGGCATGACGGCGATCACACGAGAGAACTGGACAGACACGAGTCGAGGGCGGAGGTCCACTCACCACGCTCTCACACACCCGCTTTCACCATTCTCACCATTTCATCATTTCACACCTGATTTGATTCCTGACTGTGTTCCTGCAAACTTATACAACAAATAAAGGAAAGGCTGATCGCATGGGTTGATTGATTCCAGACTCCTAATATGCCTATAAACTATTAGTGGTGGCAGTTTTCTACAAACATTATTCATCACAGAGAGGCCTACTGAAGATCCACATCAACAAGGTGTCATCGGAGTAAAGAACCTCACATGGTGGCAGCGATGCTCACATGTCTGGCAGCGGATGGTCTCTTTCTACAACAACTGATTAGACAAGAGCGCCTACACCACGCTTCCTTCTCACTCTCCACTTCTACCAATCAACCAAAATCGACTCTTCAATCAACCGGACGATCGACCTTCAATCAACCGGCGGCCTTGTGAGCGCGCCACACCCCGTTCATCGGCGCCACACCCGACCCACAAACCACACCCGCAACTCCACACCCGCACCCGCACCCACCCGTTCCTGTACCAGAGGTGAGTTGTCATCACCCCTTCACCTTCGGTCATAACAACATCGGGTGAGACACAACACTGCAGTTTCTTTTCAAAATCTCTATGACTTTCCTTTTCTATACTTTGAAAGGAGGTCTACTTTCTGTAAACTCCCTATTACTAATTTTGCAAACTTTTGTTAGAGACCTACCCGGTGAATTATAAAAAGACAATATATATATGTGCAAGTGCTAATTATGTGTTACATTGATGTGCATATCGAAATTCACTAATATATGATGTGTTTATTATGCGAGATGCCTCTCATTTATATTTCATTGTGTTTTTTCTAACTCATGAACAATTTGCGAAATATCTTCAGTACTTCTCCCCTACCTCATTTTGAGGCCGATCTTACAGCTCAGGACGATAACTCAGGCGATACAGAAATAAATAATTCAGTTTCCAGTACTTCAAATGTTCCCCCTGTTGTTAATGCTAATTGTGACGATGTTTCGATACCTTCCGATTATGTTAGGTCAACACAGCCACCTATTTTAAATGATATTCATCACAGAGAACTTCGTTCTGGTAACCATCACCTTACATTGCCAGACCCCACACCTGCGTTTTCCCATTTCACTCCCGCCAACCCCATTAACCTACCTTCAAACATGGCACAAAACTTAAATTTACATGTTGTTCACAGTCAGGCGCAAAAGGTATTTACAGGCCTAGATGATAATAGATCGATTTTTGCGGTATTTAGTGATATCGAGTCTGAGATCGCCGCTCGAAAGGTCACAGATGACAGAGGTAAAATCGATATATTTCGCTCTAAATTTGATAAGGGTAGAACTCCAGCCGGTAATTTATTAGCTTGTGACGAGTTGCTAGAATGCACGACTTATCAAACCTTCAAAGACGAATTTTTGGAGAAATTTGCACGAAACTCAAGAGGTGACTTTGCTCTGATTCATGATTTTGCTAACTCAATCCAACATATAAATAAGGGCAAATCTGTTGATACTCTATTGGCAAATTGTTCCGTAATGGCGAACACAATGAGCAACGGTTTAAAAGGTAACTCTTGGTTTACAGATGACATGATTTCGTTGAAACAGTTTAGTAAGCTCCTCTCATATACCCTGTTGGTTTCAGCGTTGCCAGAAAATGTACAGCCTATTGCTCGTAGAGTTGAATTTGCTCCAACTGACAGTTTGACTAAATTCACGAAGTCTCTGCAACAGGCTTGTGACAATGGCGGCATCACTACAAATCAAATACAATTCACTGTTGCTCAAATAAAACCCACTAATGCTAAAAATGCTCAGGTTCCCAAACCTTCCCCACAAACAGCTCAGTTCTCCAAACCCTCCCCACAGACACCCCAGCTCCCTAAATCTAAACAATACGCCCCGGCTACTCTCGCACACCACCCTCACACACCTCCCGTTTCTCAGTATCCCTCTGGCTCCCGTCATGGAAATTACGCTTATGTGTCACGTTCGAACGTTCACGGTAACATTCCATATTCTCCCACTCATTTTCAGGCCAAACCTAATTCTCAAACTGGGAACACCGACTTGTATTACTACTGTGGTTATGCAGGCCATAAGATCTCTAATTGCCATATCAAACAGAAGGAAAGGCATGAATTTTCGACAGAACGTTCGCCATACTGTCGGAAGTGCAAAGAAAGGACACATTGGACCAGCCAATGTGAGGTTCTTTACTCCGATGACACCGTGTTGATGTGGATCTTCAGTAGGCCTCTCTGTGATGAATAATGTTTATAGAAAACTGCCACCACTAATAGTTTATTGACATATTAGGAGTCAACCCAATCAACCCATGCGATCAGCCTTTCCTTTATTTGTTGTATAAGTATGCAGGAACACAGTCAGGAATCAAATCAGGTGTGAAATGATGAAATGGTGAGAATGGTGAAAGGGGGTGTGTGAGAGCGTGGTGAGTGGACCTCCGCCCTCGACTAGTGTCTGTCCAGTTCTCTCGTGTGATCGCCGTCATGCCTAGGTTCAACCGCACCTCGCCTTCCGAGAATGCATAACCAATGATGAAAGCGTGAATAATCCTGAATGACGAGTGAATAATAATATATGACGAGTGAATAATCGTGCATAACTCCAGTCCAGGGGTCTCCTGGTGTTTAGGTTAGCAAGTCGTTAATATAGGAATGTAATGATTAATCAGCATGTTTACCTTAGCTATTGATAAGGACACCTGAGGTCTTGCCTCTGGACCACAGCTAACAGCTCCTAGTACAGGCATATACAAAAGTCGTGTCACAAGTATTAATTGAGTTATGAGTTGTCTAAATATGAGTGAAAGGATCGTATCTCGTACTACGAGAGTTTTGCTCCCACTGCAAAACAATACTGCAAATGGGGCCCTAAAATTATAATAAAAAGTGAAATAAGTGAAAGAGAAATCAAAACAAAATAAATGCTTAAGTCTAACAAAAGATTATAAAGGCTGAGGTTTTGTAGATTTTCTATAATATAGATGAGATGTGATGAAAATGGTACATACATAAAGATATATGTACATATAAATTTGTAAAAGTAAGAGTGATTATTTTATAAAAAAAAAAAAATCAATAATATAAACAAGTACATAGTCCTATATAATAAAACACTAAATAATTAAAAACTTAGAAAGTACCAAATATATAAAGTTCAATCTTCAGATTAGGAAACTTTGCACATTAACAAATCAATGTTTATAGTATGTATTTTCTAGGATAGTGCAATGTCATTCTTTTCTAAAATATAGACTATATTTTCTAAGTCTGATGGTGTCAAATAGATAGACTATATTTTCTAAGTCTGATTGTGCTAAACATATAGACTATATTTCCTAAGTCTGATTGTGCTAAATATATAGACTATATTTTCTAAGTCTGATTATGCCAAAATTACATTTTCTTGTGCATATATAACTAGTTTTCCACATTTATCATGGTAGTGCTTTCACGAAATGTTCAAGTTCTCTAATACGTGATGCTAGGCGAGAGTTTGAGCAATAACATAAGATAATAGCAATAATCAAAAGAATCATGAGTAAGCCAATGTGAGGTAGTCGCGGCAGTCGTAGCGAACCACAAATCATTCAGACACACTGCTAAACACTCGGGAAACATGGCGCGCGGCTCTCAACTTGCTATAACATAAATATAAGTGTTCCACCTCCCCTCCCGCCAGTAGTGAAACCCAAATCCCTCAGAAAATTACGTGTTGGTGCCCTAATGCAATCTCCAGAGTTATGTGTTCTTAATTCTCAATGTAAGGGTATATCAATGACAGTTTTGTTAGACACAGGTTCTCCTGTTAACCTCATTCCTGAAAATATTTTTGAGAGACTAAATTCTGACAAGTCTTTGAAAATATCCCCTCCAGATGTAATATTAGAAAGTGTTTCTGGTGATCATTTGGGAATTATTGGAGTGACTTACTTGCCCCTGACTTTGCATTCAGATCTAAATCCTTATAATGAGAAATTTTATGTCTTACATACACTTAATGTGGGAGCTGACATATTGTTAGGGTATGGTACTATGAGAAACAGAAATGTTTTGCTTTTCCCTCACATGAACGGAGTGGAAATAGAAAAGGTCTTTATTGAAGGTATCACATTTAATATTCCCCCGTCAAGTGCGAGCGTAGTGGAGGCGAGATGTAAGGCAGTCGCGTTTCAAGGTCAAACCACCTCCACCCCACCATACACATTCACCGCCCCCCACTGCCACACACTCACACACCCGCTGTCTTACGAGCGCCGCGGGAAACAAGGTTTTACCCATACACGGAAACACGCCCCCTTATCTTATTCTCAACCTCAAACCCCTTCAGTCATGGTAAGTGATTATGTCGGATTAAAGTCCTCTATTACAAATATTCTTATGGACAAGGATATGGTAATTGAGCCACACTCCGCTAAAGTCGCTGTTGTATATGCTGATAATTTATGTGAAGATGTTAACTCACTAGTTTTACTTCCAGACACTAGAATGATTAAAGGCATACACGTCTCCCAAACTTTACATGAAGTTAAACATACTAATTGTGTTATGACACTGTTAACTAATTTTACTAATGGCATGATAAATGAATTTGCGGTACAGTTATTTGTGAAGCTGAAGTTATCCCCGTAATATTTGAGAAAATTAGTCCTATATCCATAAATAATGTTAATATGAAAGCCTTCACACCATCATTTTCTGATGAACGAATGAAAGAAATATTAAGTCAACTTAACCCAGTAGATTATCCCGAGGCAAACGCTCCTTTACACGAATTGTTAACCTCTCCGCGGCGCACAGGGGGTTTTCTACAGGGTAAGACTGTGCGCACGTATGATGATTTGGGGACCTATTGCAAATTTCGATAAAAAGTACCTCATCGTGTAGGGAATGTTTGCGGGCATCGGCCCATATAAATTTGACCCCCCAAAAAATGTCTGGGGGGGGTGGGGGAACGGTCCGTAGTTGAAAAATGTGGAGCGAATGGCACCGCGCGGCTAGATTGTCATCGAGCGGCGAGATTTTTCTGCCGAATATTTACGCGCGCAGGGGATAGAAGGAGAGGGAGGAGGGGGTGGGTTACCGCGTATTATCACGTATATGTCCATTTTTGAGCCCTTTTAGGCTATGTAGAGTATGTATACGTGTGTAGGCCACCCATATAACAATGAATATGCCTCATAGTGACCAAAAATTGCAATATATAAGGGAATTATAAGAGAATTTTTAGGCGGGAATGACATGTGTTGGAGGTTTGGCGGTAATTTATGAGCTGAGAGTGTGGTTTACGCCATACATATCACGTATATCTTGTACGTAGAGCACTGTCATGCTATAATACAGACTTGTACGTATGTATACGTGTCATATATCAAAATATATACCGCATATTGACCAATTTATGCGATATTTACGCACATTATCAAAGAGTTTCTATGCGTGAACCAAGGTGTGAGTGAGCTGTGCTGGGAATGAAAGGGGGAGAGGGTGTGTTACGCCATACATATCACGTAAATCTTGTATTTAGAGCACTGTCATGCTATAATAAAGACGTGTACGTATGTAGGCGTCCCATATAACAAGGAATATACCGCATATAGCTCAATTGATGCGATATTTACGCAAATTGTGAATGTGTTTCTAGCACACGGAAGCCTGAAAGGGTTGGTTGGGGGTGGGTGTGTGGGAGGGAGGGAGGGAGGCATGCAGGGGTGCAGGGAGGGAGTGAGTGAGTCGTCAAGGGAGGAAAGGCAGGCAGATCTGTAGATAGATAACCAGCTGTGTGACAAGTGTGAAGGCGCTCGAGGCGTATGGATGCTTGGGATTTTTAACCTTGTCTTCCAGGTGTCTGGTGTTTCTTGCCACCAAGAGTTTTACAATAACATGAGTCAGGAATGGAGAGAGAGAGAGAGAGAGATAGATAGAAACTGAGACATGCGTATGTTGTACGTATAAATGGACTTCAGAATTGCATTTTTATGCAAGCAGACATTGCATTGCAGTATCTGGGCAGTGTGTTGAGTAAAGATGGGACTATGGATGAAGAGGTGCGGGAGAGGGTACAACAGGGGAAGAGGGTTGTAGGAACGCTAAAAGCAGTAACAAGAAATAGGGTGGTCAGTATGGAAGTGAAGAAGTCCTTGCATGACAGTGTGGTAATCCCGACACTGACTTACGGAAGCGAAGCATGGACGTTGGTTGAGAGACTCAGACCAAGAGTGAGAGCAGTGGAAATGAATTACTTAAGGAGTGCGTGCGGAATTACATGGAGGGATAGACAGACTAATGAGGAAGTAAGAAGGAGGTGTGGTGTGGAGGTAGATGTGCTGGAAAGTGTGAAAAGGAACAACTTGAGATGGTTCGGCCATATGGAACGTATGGAAAGCGAGAGAATGACTAAGAGGGTGTACGAGAGCGAGGTGGAGGGACAGAGGGGGAGAGGTAGACCGAATATGAGGTGGAAGGATGGAGTGAGGAACTACATGAATGAAGGCGGTGCTGGTTGGGGGAGGGGCGTCGACTGACTGGGGACAGAGGTGCATGGGGGCGGTTCGTTCGTGGCCACCCCTTCGGGGATCACGGCGTCAGGCAATAGATAGATAGATAGACATTGCATTTTAGACACATGTGAAGTACCACAGAAACATGTAGGCCATTGACTGTCAATAAACTACTATATTATAGAGCACCAGCGACGGTGGTCAGTAAACACGTGCAGATTGCCTTTTGCGATAAAGGGCTAAATATAGAATGGTGTCTCCTTACACTTGCGAAAGGGTAGATTGCCACCAGAGAAACGTTTACTTATTTATTTCCAAGTAATATGCAATCTAAATGTACATTCGAGACCTACTGCAATTATTTGTATGACAGTCATGACTATGTATAATCCAATATACGCGCGTAGGCGAGACATAAGAAAGCTGGTTGAGCAATTTACGACACCCACACAGTTATTATTCTTTTTGATTTACAATATTATACAATACAAATGTATTTGTGAAGAGTATTTTATCCATTATTGTATTTATACAATTTTTTTTCCAAGACAGAGCTGCTGTGGCTGGTGTAGCTAGGGAGCGACAAGGGTCACCGCTTGACCGTGTGAAAATGAGTGGAGTCGCACTGAGAGGGGCAATTTTGCTGAATGTTTTGGCAATTTTGGACAGAATAAAGTTATATAATTACTAATTCTTGACAGAGACAAACTTTCATAAACCTTGGCATGAAATAATTGATAATCCCATCAATTTACAAACGTAAATTGGTGGGATAATTCATTTTTTTTTGTATATTGTCATTTCGATTGTAGACACCAAGTTTTGAGTGATATTTGGTATGAGCTCCTGTGGCATGGTTGGTAAGGTCGCGGACTGGTAAACTGAAAGTGTGCTAGGGTTGTGGGATCGAATCCAGGAGGGGGTTATGGGGAAGGTTTTATATTGTCTAGAACATTTTTGATAAATTTTTTTTTTTACAAGATCATGCCATTGTATTCAATAAATATGAAATATTCATAGAATATATCATATTGTAAGAATACAATGACATGACCTTGTGTTTTTTTTTTATTATTGTTTTTTTTTTATTATCTTAGTAGGTTTGACAGGATTTGTTGAAACATATATATTTTTGTACAATTCATTTGAGGTAATAAAATAATTATATACACATGACTTTGACTAATAACAAACATATATATTGATATAATAAAAAAATAAGGCATATAACATGTAGATATTTGAAACTTATAAACTAAATAATGAAACATACAATTATATAATGTAAAAGCTATATCACAGGGACATCTTTGGAACTTATACATTATATAATATATATGTTACATTATGAGGTAGCGTGATCAATTAGGTCAGGTCAGGTAAGGTAGGGCGCGAGTCCAGGACAGGGCTGAGCAGGGGGCGAGTCCAGGGCAGGGCTGAGCAGGGGGCGAGTCCAGGGCAGGGCTGAGCAGGGGGCGAGTCCAGGGCAGGGCTGAGCAGGGGGCGAGTCCAGGGCTGAGCAGGGGGCGAGTCCAGGGCAGGGCAGTGCAGGGCAGTGCAGGGCAGGGCGGGGCAGGGCGACACTCAAAAATTTTTGAAGGTGTGGTAGTCCCTGAAGCACTCGCCCATGCAGAGTGCAACTTTGCACTCTGCGCACATTGAGGTGACTCTTTTTGGGACATGGGGTTTCCTGACACTGGAGCTGCAGACGACGCACTGCACCTGCCTGTGACGAGTGCCAATCACCTCGGTGCCGATCAGGTAGTGTCTTTGGACACCCACCTGCACTCGGTCAGGAACGTGATCCCCACGCCATGCCGTACGTCTGTGAGTGGTGGTGCCATACTTCTCCAGGAGTTGGTATGAGACGTTGTACACGAACTCCCGGAATTTCAGCTTCTGGTTTGGGGACATATCCTTCTTTACCAACCACAAGTTGTAAGCGTTGAGCATCGTGATATCAACTAGGTGGAGGAAGAGCTTGTGATACCACTTCACAGTCTTCCTCAGACACTCAACGCCTGACAGCTGACAGTCAGACTTGTCCACCAGGCGCATGTTCTTTGTGTAGTCCACTACCATGTCGGGCTTGTAGATGGTCTTCCTGGTTCTGTAGTGGATTTTGCCAGAATCCACTTGGGCACCTGTGTGGACGGTGGAAAGCAGGTGGACGTCTCGCTTGTCCTTCCACTTCAGGGCTATCACTTTCCCACACTTTTCGAGCTGCTTGTACTTCAGCCCCTTTCGTCGCCTTCTTCGAACATGCCTCTCGCGGTGTTCCTGGGCCAGGTCGTCTTCTGAAGGTGTGTCACTGGAGGAGGCATCTGACAGAGGAATGACATCACCTGTGAACTTGGGCATAAACTTTCTTGTCTTTCTGACAGTCCCACATGACCCCGTTTGGTTGTCATGAAGAAACTGGCAGAGAGCAGGAGAAGTATACCAGTTGTCAGTGTAGATGATGTGGCCTTTGCCCAGGTAAGGTGCCAACATTTTCCTGACGATGGCACCTGACATGCCCATGGGGTCATTGGCAGCGGCTTTCGGGATGTCAATGTCAGTGCCTGTATACACGATCATGTCAAGCACTATTCCAGTTTCGCAGTCACACAAAACGAAGAGCTTGATTCCGAACCTATGCCTTTTCAAGGGGATATACTGTTTGAACACAAGACGTCCTTTGAAGAGCACGAGCGACTCGTCAATCACCAAATTGAGGAAGGGGTAAAAGTATTTCCTATACCTCTCCAACAACATGGTGAACACAGTCCGAACTTTCCATATCCTGTCAATCCTGTTAGGATTTTCGTTGTCTGCAAAGTGCATAAATCTTAGCAGCAACAAAAATCTGTCACGAGTCATGAACTTATTGAAAGTTGGGGTTGCGATGAGAGGGTCGTGCTTCCAGTAGTGTTGCAACACATGCTTCTTGATCAGAGGCATGAGGAACAACAAGGCAAAGAACGTCATAAATTCTTCAACAGTCGTATCCACCCAGCCTCGTATTCTCGCTTTTGGAGAAAGGACGTCCAATCGACCAAACACCCACCTGTAGTAGGCGTTTGTTTGGGCAACGATGAACGTCATTACCTCAAAATCGAAAAAAGCGAGGAAGAAATCGCTTTCGTTCGCGTGCTCGTCACAGGGCCAGTCGTCAGTTGTACCTGACGACCCAGGATTGAACTGGGGCACGTCAGGTACAAAATTGACCCCGTCAGACCAATCGAACGTAGGCAAGCCAGGGATCGGAATGTCGTCTGCGTCTGCTTCATTGTCTGAAATATCGCTTCCATGGTCGCGATACAGCACATTATCATCATCACCCTCCTCTTCACTGGTCAGACGATAACCTTCCTCGTTTTCGTCGCCGACGTCCGACTCACTCCCACTGTCCACTCCCAAATCCCCCCACCCTTGGTCCCGTGCTTGGTCTTCGTCGTCAAAACCTTGACTGCCAATGTCCTGTAAATCACCATCAAACAGCATGGCGGCATATTTGGATGGTGTAAGAGTTTTCCGGGTAATTTTGCCACGCGAGGGTGTCTGATGGACAGGGACAGCAGGGGCGGCGGTAGGGGCGGCGGCAGAGGCGGCGGCCGAGGCGGCGGCAGGGGCAGCAGTGGTGCGTGGCCTTGATGGGAAGATGATGGTGGTGCCTGTCGCCCTTCTCTCTGTTCCTTGGGCAGGGGCGGCAGGGGCAGCAGGGGCGGCAGGGGCAGCAGGGGCGGCAGCGGCAGCCGGGCCAGGGGCGGCGGCTGGTGGTGGTGGTGGTGGTCGGGGCACTGTGGCTGGCGTACGGGATCTTTTCCCTACGCCCGTGCCTTTAATTTTTCCTGCCCCCGCAGGTTTTGCAGCCCTAGGGCGGCCTCCTGCGTCGCTGGCAGGGGCAGCAGGGGCGGCAGCGGCAGTTGGGCCAGGGGCGGCGGCGGCAGCCGGGCCAGGGGCGGCGGCTGGTGGTGGTGGTGGTGGTGGTAGGGGCACTGTGGCTGGCGTACGGGATCTTTTCCCTACGCCCGTGCCTTTAATTTTTCCTGCCCCCGCAGGTTTTGCAGCCCTAGGGCGGCCTCCTGCGTCGCTGGCAGGGGCAGCAGGGGCGGCAGCGGCAGTCGGGCCAGGGGCGGCGGCGGCAGCCGGGCCAGGGGCGGCGGCTGGTGGTGGTGGTGGTGGTAGGGGCACTGTGGCTGGCGTACGGGATCTTTTCCCTACGCCCGTGCCTTTAATTTTTCCTGCCCCCGCAGGTTCTGCAGCCCTAGGGCGACCTCCTGCGTCGCTGGTACCGGTGGCAGGGGTGGCAGGGGTGGCAGTGATGGTAGTGCTGGTGGTAGTGGTTGTTGCAGTGGCCTGGGTCGTGGTGGCAGTGTCACGAAAGATCAATGACCTCTGTGCAATTGCCCTGCTTGCACGTGTTTTCCGTGCTTTGGGTGCTGGTGTTTCGTCCTCCGAGCTGTAGGGCGTGTCGTACAGGTAGCTAGGGTCTTTGGCAGCCACCCTCTGCCTTCCACGGCGGCTAACACCACCAGAAGGAGGGCTGGTGGTGTCATCAGGGAGCGAGCGTGAGGGACGTGTGGGCTCCATGACTAGTGCTTGGTTACTGGCGCGGTGGTGCTTGCTCGAGTGCGGGGAGAGCGTTTCGCGGGGTGGTATCGAGAGTTGACACGTAGTACTATATCCACACCAATTTTCAGCCGTCTGACTATTTACGCGCGGTTTTGGTACGCGTTCAAAAGCGTTACTCCAGAGAGTCTTCCCGCAGTCCGCCGGGGGAACTCTTAAGAGTCTTCCCGCAGCTCCCGGGTTAAACGAATTTCACTCCACTGTACACCTTAAAACTGACTCTATGGGATTTACAGATATCCTGGATCACCGTATAATTTTGAAAGATGTTAATCAAACACCTGTTTATCTGCCAATGTACCGTCTCTCTCATTCACAAAGAGAATTAACTAATACGCATGTGAAAGAATTAAGGAACAAGATGTAATACAGCCATCTCTGTCTTTATGGCGTAGTCCCCTATTTTTGGTTCCTAAGCCTGACTGCTTCACTATATTGCTTGGTGTGCCCTGTCCTTTTGATAAATAGTGGTGTTCCTCTGAGTAAGCTTCTCTCTGAGCTACCTTAATCATGGCTGACTCTGCTGCTCTTAATTCCTGCACCGTCATGTATTTTTTTCTTCTTCTATATTCCAACTACTCCCTCTCGGGCATAGGCTGATAGCCTTTACACTCTACTGCTGAACACGGTGAGGCCCGTGAGTATGCCGGTTTTGCCTGATAGTTCCCTTGTGTCTTCTCTCTAAGAGTGCTAATAAACCTAAGGACCCATGCCATTACATGCCATGACTTCATATATGAGCCATACCGGTCCCAATTCAATATGGCAGTAGGGCAACCGGTACCGGCAATGACAGGGTTCCTTCTTGACTCATGTTACAACCCCCAGTGGTGTCCCCTCCTATTGAGCCCCCTATTGGGCCATGATCAGGCCATTGCATTTGGTGAGGTAGCCATGTGGGCCCTCCCCACCAAAGCGAAGAAGCAACTAAGGACACATATGAAAGCCCTCTGGTGACTAAGTCACTGGGGTTGTCCTCTATGGACACATAATGAAAATGAGCGCCGGGGACTAATGACTTTATCTCATCAACTCTATTCTGAACATATATAGGCAAAATCTTCTTACTAGACAACCAGCATAGGGTTATCTGGCTGTCCGACCAGAGGTATATATTCTCTATAATCAGCTCGTCCTCGTAGGCCTCACATATATAACATGCGAGACGAGCTACGAGAAGAACAGCAGTCAATTCCATCTTAGGTATGGTGAGGGACTTAATAGGCGTGGCCTTAGCTTTGGTCATTACTAACCTGCTCACCTCATCACCAACCGCATAGGCTGCTACACCATATGCTACTGAGCTAGCGTCACTAAATAGGTGCAGCGTAACCCTCTTAGAATTAGTGACCTGACGGGGAAACATGATACCTGTACTATCTATCATATCGTCATAAATACCCTGCCAGTTAGCTCTCATGTCATCTGGAATGGGTACATCCCACCCACACTCTAATCTCCACAAGTCCTGTACGAACCTCCGCGCCCGGATGGTAACCAGTAGCAACACTCCTAGAGGATCGAACACACTCGCGGTTAGACTTAGAGCCTCGCGTTTTGTAACCAATGCAGGGCTACTTCCGCGGAAATTAACCTGTAACATATCCTCATCAGTTAGCCACGCAACGCCAAGTACCTTAACCCCGTCTTGTTTGGCGGAAGCTATACCATTCAGGTGAAATAGTTCCCGCAAGCTCTCATTATTTGTGACCCACTCACGTAAAGACAGGTTCGCGCTGGAAAATATTCTTCGGGCATCCCAATATTGTTGTTGTAAATCACTTACATCATCACCAGTCCCCTGCAAGTTATCAATATACAACCCCCTTTTTAGCTTATTAACCCTTAAATGTCGGGGCGCAACATAAGTCGAGTTAAATAAAGCTGGACTATGTGGCGGTGCTCGACATATATCGTGTGGCAATTTCAGCACGTAATGTGGCTGAGAGAGAGAGACAAGTGTTGGCAGGAGAGTAGCGAGCGTATGACTGCTCCAGACCACCGCGGCGAACCTACTGACACGAATCCCACCTCCTCCCTCCCTCTCTCACTCGCTATATACGGAATTGTATGGGGAAAGTGCCTAATTACATGCTTTTTGCACTCGCGTTGCACGGTTATTGCAAGAAAACTAGCCATCATAAAAGGATTGTTATGGTGTCATTCGAAAGCTCTGTTTATGCCCTTTCAGGGATAGATACTTGTTTTACGTTCTGGGTCTTATTTAAGCATGAAAATGATCACGTAAACAGCCCTATTTTGGCTAAAAACACCCCGCTGGGCGGTACATATAAATAAACCGCATAGGCCGCTCGTAAGGTGTTAACTACTTCACTGTCATCCTGTATCATAGACAGGTGTTTTTGAATGGTAGCATTAAGGAGGAACTGGGAACAGGTGGCCCCGAACAGAACTGCATGGAACCGGTAGACAATGTAAGGACTTGCAACATCCAAGGGATCAACGGGCCACAGAAACCTAGTAGCATCCCTATCCTTCTCACTCAACCCCACCATGAGAAATGCTTTCTCAATATCACTCACCCAGGCAAATTGATGGCATCTAAAGTGTAGAAGTACCTGGGTGAGGTCAGCCACTAGCGATGGACCTGTATGGAGACAGTCATTCAGACTGAACGCCCTCTTGTCCATCCTAGCCGAACAGTCAAACACTATCCGTACAGGCGTAGTAACACTATCTTTAGTAATACCATGGTGAGCTAAGTAGTGAATGGGATGACCAGCTTGATTCCTGTGTTCTACCCTTTCAATAAACCCCCTTTCTATCTGATCATCCAGAACCTTTGTATACTGTTGACAGTAGTTGGGATCTTTTATAAATTTACGCTGCAAGCCTCTCATTCTGTCCAGGGCTAACTTAAAGTTATCAGGTAATTTAGCTATGTTATCTCGCCACGGCAGTTCCACTATATACGTCCCTGTGCTTCGGAATACTGTACCGTTTCAGAAAATCTATTCAAGACTCTCTCCCCACCCTTACCAGTCTCATTAGGACTTATACCAATATGATCCAAGTCCCATAGAGCTATCAGATCCTTTAATTCTGGAGATTTCCTGCCAATATCTTCCTGTATCTCCACTAAAGGTTCTACTGCTAACTTAAGAACAGTGACTAACTCTACATGGGTCTCTGTGGTGATGGGCTGGTCTATCAGAGTGAGAACTGAGCGATCTCTGCCATACCCATTGCTTACTCTGACTGTTCCTTTTACTTATATATTTTCTAGATCTCCAGTGACGGTGTCTCTTCCGTGGATTGACCTCCCAATCTACCAAGATTGGAAGCCAAAGCGTCACATTTTTTCCTTTGCCCCTCAGCTTTCTCTTCATAATTGCTGAGGGGCACAGGGCCCTGGGTGGGGCTTTGGTTTCCCGGGCGTTTCTGTCGCCCTCCTCAGCTCCCCGCCATGGAGTGGCTTCGGTCACCCATGCTTTATTGTGGTCGGCTGGGAGGGTTCTGTAGGGGCGCTTGGTTATGGCCTTGGTCTTGCTCGGGGCCTTGGGGCTGTTCGGCCAGGCAGCTTGGGGAACAACAACAACAACAACAACAACATGGGTCTCTTCTATATCTGACTGATTAGTGCCACTCAGTGCATAACCATAAATTGTGGGTAACATAACTATACTTCCTTCCCTGACATAGCCTGAATGTACAAAGTGGTAATAAAAGTCCGCCCCAATCAGTAACCCTATCATATCTCCATCAGTGATACCTGGATCGGCTAAATTGTAACCCCGATACTTGATAGCATTTACCTCCATCCCTAATCCTCTCCCTGGTTTGTATACTGGCAACTCCTCCACCACAACAGCCCTCAATTTACGGACCCTTCTTCTGTGATGATAGGTTAACTCTACTATTTCATACTCAGTACTACCAAGTGAGCCAGTAAATCCCTGGAGCCTTAGCTGTTCCTTACTGACCCTAATGTAATCAAGCTGCGATAAAGCAGAGCGCAAGATGAAGGTACGTTGCGAACATTGGTCCAACAAAGCTCTTACTTTACTGGTATGACCGTTTCTGTCGGTCAAGGGAATCTGAATAGTAGGTAACAACACTGCATTACGGACCGAAGCCACAGCCATGGTCACTGTTAATTCAGGGGCCACTGGTTGTCCAGTTTGTTCAAGGCGTGGCGTCGGACACAAATAATTAAAATATTTCTGTTGGCAGAATCAGCACGGCCTAATTTTTGGGTTAGTACACCCCTGGCTGCCATGTTCTGACGACAGGCACCCGACGCACAATTTCAACTGCCTTGCTCTATTGGCTTTGACGGGACTGTTCTTGTATTTAGCACACTTTGCCTAATAATGTCCTGTCTTTAAACACAACTTACATCCATACTTCTGCTGCTGTATCGGGTTTCTGATACACCGCATATGCTGCTGTGGCGGTCGCCCCAAACTGTTCTAGTGGATTATGTCTACTTTCTAGATTGTACACTTCAGTCTTAAACACACGAACATATTAATCCACATCCAGCCAGTTGTCTTTTAGTTCACGCTTAATCACCTCAGAGAGTGCAATAGGAAGTTTATTATGCAACAGTACTGCACACATTTCACTTACTGTTACATCCATAGAGCGTAATGACTCTAATGCACACTCAAATGGCGTGGAAAAATCTTTCAGAGCACTAACCTCCTGGTTAGGATGCGGGAGATTACACAGTTTCGCTATGTGAGCTGCTTTGATGCGATCCTTTTGACCATAACTGTTTTTTAGAATATTGACCGCTGGTTCATAACTTGCAGCGACCAAACAAAACCCACTAACAATCTGTAGAGCCTCACCACTAAGTTGTCCCTTTAGATACGTACATTTCTGAATGTCAGTTAAGTCCGTTTGGGAGTGAACACTACAATCAAAGAGCTCCCAGAAACCCACCCACTGCGTTGGATCCCCGTCAAAAACTGGCAACTTCAGGAAGGGTAGCTTAATACCCTTCTGTTTCCTACTTGCTGCGCTATCATGAGATCTACCAGTAGTGGTTGTCTGGAGAGCACTATGCAACTCAGCTAACTGACTGTTTACTTGATTAACATACTGCATATCTTTCACCATCTCCTCTATTAACTGATCATCTGAATATAAGCTATACAACTCTACGTTATACGACTCGATATCAGCTAGGGTCTTTTCTACAGTGATTTTCACACCCCTTACATCATGCAGTGTAGCAGCATGTTCAATAAAATCAGACAGATTAGAGGTAAGCTTAGTAATCCCTCCCTTCTTGGCGGCCCTGAACCGCCGCAATGACTTTATTTTCTCCTCCATTCTTAAAAAAATTACGGTAACTAAAGCTTAAGGAACAACAATACTAATCGTCACTGTAGGCTAACCTATTCTAATCTATTCTAAGCCTAGGCTAACCTACTTACATTGATGACGACAGCAACCAAGCAAATTGAAGCATGCAGATCGTGTGCCCCCTGTGAGTATTGTTAGGGATTTCTATTTCATTAAAGTGTCACTGGTTGTAATTGAGGTATTGTGCTTGTTATGGTGGGTACGATCTTTAATTATTTATGATTGAACATCGTATGCAATGTTATGAGCCCGGTATAATTAATTTAACCTGTAGACAGCTTAGTTTCATATAGGACGATATTTTTGTTCAAGTGTGTACAGGAACGAGTGAGGTGAGGTGAGGGAGGCTTGGTGCAGACTACCCCCCTTTCGTTCACATTCCATTCTACCCCCTATCGTCCTACACTCGTAACCCTATTCATTCTCCCCCCTTTCTTCCAACCCCTCTTCGTTGCCTGACGTACGAATGATATTGATTATAACTAGGTAATAATGTATTTGGCTTTTCTAATCATAATTAATGTTTAAAAGATATATCATAGAGTTCTTGGTAAAAGTAATACTTTAATTCAGCAAGTATATAATGAGTTGAGATTAATAAAGTTAGAGAAGTTGGTATGAGAGCCAGGTGCGCTAAGGTTATATAAACCGCTAGTACCGTAACCACAGGGAGTGTATTATCCACCACCATCATAAGCTGCTCTGCCCTGAGTTCGTTTGTAAAAGAATCACCATGAGTTGAATAAGTATCGCATAGGATTTTTTCTATGTTTATTGATTGCTTTCACTTACTCTCTTGGAGGGTATTTATATAACTATTATTTATATAACTATGTATTATTTTTCTTAAGAGTTTCTTTATTATTTCTCATCAATGTTTCTCAAATTTGATATTTTCACTAGAAGTAACTTTTGTGTATAATTAATCATTTAAATAAATTATAATTATATTTTACATACTCTTTACATTTTACCTTTATATGCTAATATATTATTCTTTTGATTGTTGGGATAAATCTAAGTCAACGTAACTAAAGATAACTAATTCTGAACGAGTGATAAGAAAGGAATAACTTTTTTTTTTTTTAGACTAAAACAGCCATTTGATATCAACTGATATTTTATGAACTTGCCACATCTTTTCACCTACCAAGGTTTTAGTGACTCCAAAGAGAGTTGCTAGTTTTTGTGGAAGTTTAACATACCACTTATTCTTGACTGAAACTCTTAGTCATATTTTCCGCATTTTGTGAGGCTAAATAATAAGTCCTCGTTTTGTGGTGTTTAGTGGAATGTTTCTTTATGTTATGGGTTCGAACCCCGCTCGTAACGTAACATGGTGCCGTGTGACCAGGATTCCTTTCTTTCCCTCGTTTGGTAGTAATTGAGAACATTAGTGAAACATTAAGTCCCTCGATAGGACATCGCATACTCATTTCATCCATCTCGTTTTGTTCTGTTTATGAGTTGAGAGAGCTGTGTCAGCCTCTACGTTCTTTAATGCCAATTATTCGCATTTCACACTCTTCCTAATTAGTCATACATTTTCTCGTTCATCCATTGTTCTTAGCATTCAATCATGGAATTTAAAATTAGTGAATTTGTCACTGACCCCTCCTTGAGCACCTTGTCTGTGTCGAAGCTCAGAAAAGTAGACTGGATTGCCTTAGCCACAGAGTATGATGTACCTTACAGAACTAGTAATACCAAAGGTGAGATTAGAAGGAGTGTGATTGAGAAATTGGTAACTACTGGTGTTTTGTCTGAGGCAGCATATCAGTTGTGTGCAGAGGAAGGAGGTAGTGATGCATGGATGAAAGTGAAACTATTAGAGCTGGAGAATGCAAAATCTGACAGAGACCAGAGAAGGCTTGAAATTGAACATGAGCGTGAACAAAAACAGATTGAAATTGAACATGAGCGTGAACAAAAACAGCGAGAGTGTGAACAAAAACAGCGTGAAATTGAACATGAACGTGAACAAAGACAGTATGAGTTTGAACAAAAACAGCGTGATATTGAACATGAGCGTGAGGAGAAACAACGTGAGAGAGAGCATGATGAGCGCATGTTAAAGTTAAAAGCTGAAGAAAACCGGAATCAACGGGATTCGGTTGCAAATAAACCATTTTCTGATAAGGGTCATAGTTTGAAATTTGTCCCTAGTTTTGATGAGACTGACCCGGAGAATTTCTTCATCCTTTTTGAGAAGGCAGCCAACCAACTCAAGTGGCCAAATGATCAGTGGGCATTTCTAGCCCAGACTGCTTTCATAGGTAAAGCCAAGCAAGTTTACACCAATCTCCCCATTGATTCCTTGACCTATGAAACTCTTAAAAGTTCAGTCTTAGCAGTGTATGATCAGGTTCCTGAAACTCATCGTCAGTGTTTCAGGGATATGAAGAAAGGTGAAAAACAAACCTATCTAGAATTTGTAAAGGAAAAAGAGCGAAAGTTTCTGAGTAGGTTGAGAGCCAGTAAAGTAACAACCTTTGAGCAGTTGTGCCAGCTAGTTATGCTTGAAGAATTTCTCCGCAAAGTCCCCTACCCCTTAAAACTTTACCTCCAAGAGAGAGAGGTGCAATCTGTAGACAGGGCGGCTATTTTGGCTGAAAATTACCGATTAACTCATGGCGATTCTTATTTCAGGACAGGACAGACAGGGCCTGGCAACCGGCCACATTCTGGTGCTGGTCCTCGTGATGGTGGTAGTTTCCAATCTACTGGTAGTAGGTCTGGTTATGGTGGTGTCTCCCAACCAGTTTCAAGGGTAACTTCTGGGGGCAATGGATCTGATAAAAAGGAATTTAACAAAACTTCTCTTTCTTCCATTAAACCTCCTGGACCCTTAGTTTGTGCCTACTGTAAACAACCTGGACATTTTATCAGAGAGTGTCCCAAATTAAAGTTAAAAGAGAAAACCCGTAAACCAGAGAGTAGTGCTGTTCTAGCCTCTTCCCTTGTACTTCATCCAAATAGAGTAGCAGTATCCCCTCCTACTCTACCTGTGAGTGCATGTTCTGACTCTGCGCCTGGTGCGTTGACTTCATTAATGTAATGTAATGTTCTGACTCTGATGGCTCTCACAACCAGGTTTTCCCTAGTATACCACCTAGCTGTTCTAACCAGTTCCAACCTTTTCTTTCCACAGGATCAGTTTCCTCTACTGACGCTTCCACTGATATCCCATTCATGTTTTGAGAGACACAGGAGCCTCTCATAGCCTCTTGGTAAGAGGATTGGTGCCCAGTATTGAGGACTGTTTGCTGGGCCAGAGTATACTCATTCAGGGAGTCAGTGGGTGTCTTGTTGTTCCTTTGGCTAGGGTGTATCTAAAAACTTATTTAGCTAGTGGTTACTTTACTGTTGGGATTCAAGATTCCCTACCTGTAGAAAGAGTGAACTTTTTGATGGGCAACGATATCGCCGGTGGCAAAGTGATACCAGACCCCATAGTTACCTCCACTCCCTCCTCTGATAACAACACTAAGCAATTAGAAAGTCAGTATCCCAATTTGTTTCCCTCATGTGTAGTGACTAGGAGTGGGGCTGGTCACCACAGTAAGAAGGACAAAGTTGATCCTGATAGTGTTGACCTAGACACTTCCTCCCTATTTCCTGATTTAGAGTCAGAGGATATTAGCAAGATTCCCATTGATTCTGAAACTCTCAAAGAGGCTCAGAAGCAGGACCCTGAACTGGCAATATATTTTGATAGGGCTGTGGAAGAGTCAAATATAGGAAACTATCCTCAATGCTTCTATCTAAGTAATGGTACCCTGATGCGCAAGAATAGACCTCCCGATGTGCCAGCTGATGAGCCCTGGCAAGAGGTGCATCAAGTAGTTGTGCCACATAAGTATAGAGTAGACATCATTTCCATTGCTCATGACCTTAGTGGTGGACATTTGGGTGTCAACAAGACTTATGACAAAATTCTCAATGATTTCATTTGGCCGAGGATGAAACAATCTGTGAAGTCTTACTGTAAAACTTGTCATGTGTGTCAACTTGCTGGGAAACCCAACCAGCCCATCAGCCTGCTCCCTTAAATCCCATCCCTGTAATGGATGAACCGTTCAGTAAAATCATAATTGACATGTGTAGGACCTTTGCCAAGAACCCGTAGTGGAAATGAGTACTTGTTGACTGTCATGTGTTTCACCACTAGGTATCCAGAAGTGTTCCCCTTGAGGCGTATAACATCAAAGAATGTAGTAAAGGCGCTGAGTAAATTTTTCACCCAGTATGGAATACCCCGTGTGGTACAGTCTGATTTAGGAAGCAACTTTACCTCTCAGCTCTTCAAGCAAACCATGGAAGAGTTGGAGTACACCAGTACCATTCCACTGCCAGTCACCCACAGTCCCAGGGGGCATTAGAAAGGTTCCATCAGACTCTCAAATCAATGCTCACTAAATATTGTGAAGAGAACAATGCCGACTGGATTAGGGTATCCATTTTGTGTTGTATGCTGTAAGAAGCAGGGTACAAGATTCTCTAGGATTTTCACCATTTTCCCTAGTTTTTGGTCATGAGGTCAGAGGTCCCTTGAAAAGTGTTAAAAGATACTTGGAATCAATGCTAACTCTAATAAACATCTTCTCACTTATGTGCATCAATTTAAATCTAGACTGAGATCTGCAGTAGAACTAGCTATGAACAATTTAGAGAAATCTCAAGATAAAATGAAAGTGCAGTATGATAAGACTACAGCTGTCAGAGAATTTCAGCCAGGAAGATCTAGTGCTAGCCTTTCTGCCTATACCTAAAAAGCCGCTACAAAGCAAGTACCATGGCCCATATGTTGTGCTTAAGAAAACAAGTAGTGTGAATTATGTTTAAAAACTCCTGATCGTAGGAAGTCCGAAAGACTAGCACATGTTAACCTGCTGAAAGCCTATCACTGCAAGAGATCCAGATTAAGGTATTAAACTTTGAATCAGTAGCACAGTTTGAAGGTGAACTAGAGGATCTAAAGATCAAGGAGCATAATGACATCCAGTTGCCTCTTGATAACAAATTGCAAAACTCTGACTTCTTGACTAACCCCATTTAAAATTCCAGCACTTGTTGTCTGACCAAGGTGAAGACTTGGAGTACCTGCTTTCCGAGTTTCCACAGCTGTTTGGTGACGTTACCCAGCAGTGTCCCCTGGTGGAACATGATGTGGTCCTGACTGAGGGGGCCACTCCCATCAAACAACATCCCTACCGCGCCAATCCAGAGAAGCGTGCGGCACTTCAACAGGAAGTGGACTTCCTACCGCTCATGGATTGGTGGAACGGAGCGACAGCGAGTGGGCCTCTCATGCCTACTCGTGGACAAACCTGATGGCACATTTAGGATGTGTACGCATTATCGCCGGGTAAACCAACTCACCCGCCAGGACTGCTTACCCTCTACCACGGATCGACGACCTGTTGGACGTTTGGGAGGAACTAAGTACATCTCCAAGATTGACCTGCTGAAGGGTTACTACCAGATAAAACTATCGGAGAGGGCCAAGAGAGTGTCTGCATTTGTCACCCCGGACGGGCTATTCCAATACACCGTCATGCCTTTTGGTATGGTGAATGCGCCCGCCACCTTCCAGCGACTAATCCACCGGGTGACAGATGGCCTCTCGGGCGTGCAATCCTACCTCGACGATATTGTGGTCTACAGCGAATCCTGGCAGGATCATCTTCACCAGCTACAGAGTCTCTTCTCCAACTTGGCCAGGGCGGGACTCACTGTAAACCTTGCCAAGAGTGAGTTCGGCCATGCCAAACTAATCTTTCTGGGTCACGTGGTAGGAGAAGGGGAAGTCAGCCCTATTTCTGCCAAAGTCGAAGCCATTTCAACACTGCCTATTCCCCAGGACCGCAAGGCAGTAATGCGCTTCTTGGGTATGGCTGGGTACTATCGGAGATTTGTACCAAACTTCGCTGACCTCTCTGCCCCCTAACAGACTTGATTAGTCCCAAGAGAAAATTTTTGTGGACCCCAGAATGCCAAACTTCATTCACAAAGATTCGTTGCCTATTAGTCAATGCACCTATTCTGAAGTCCCCTCAGTTCAATAAACCGTTCATAATTCAGGTGGATGCTAGTGATGTTGGTGTAGGAGCAGTTTTGTTACAGTACAGTGATGTTGAGATTTTGCATCCAGTTTGCTATGCATCCGGTAAACTCAAACCTTATCAGAAACACTACAGCACTATTGAAAAAGAGTGTTTTGCCTTGCTCTTTGCAGTGGATAAGTTTAATGTGTATCTTAGTGGTTCACATTTTCCCGTGAAAGTGTTACTGATCACAACCCCCTGAAATTCTTGTATAAAATGAAAAACTCGAATCAGCGGTTAATGAGATGGTGCTTGGCATTGCAACCATATAACCTTGAAATTCACCACATAAAGGAAAGAACAATATTATCGCGGACATGTTGTCCCGGAACTGAATGAGAACAATTTTAGTTGTTAGAGCTATTTTGCCAGCAATAATGTTAAGTTTGTTAATGTGATTTTGGTTTTGGTTTATGGTTTGGTGAATGGTATTAGGTTTAAAATTATTGTATTAGGATTTAGATTTAGTTTCGCTTCTCTTATAAATCTCTTTGTGAGGGAGGTGTTAGGGATTTATATTTCATTAAAGTGTCACTGGTTGTAATTGAGGTATTGTGCTTGTTATGGTGGGTACGAACTTTAATTATTTATGATTGAACATCGTATGCAATGTTATGAGCCCGGTATAATTAATTTAACCTGTAGACAGCTTAGTTTCATATAGGAAGATATTTTGTTCAAGTGTGTACAGGAACGAGTGAGGTGAGGTGAGGGAGGCTTGGTGCAGACTACCCCCCTTTCGTTCACATTCCATTCTACCCCCTATCGTCCTACACTCGTAACCCTATTCATTCTCCCCCCTTTCTTCCAACCCCCTTGCTCTTCTTCGTTGCCTGACGTACGAATCTATCTATCTATCTATTGCCTGACGCCGTGATCCCCGAAGGGGTGGCCACGAACGAACCGCCCCCATGCACCTCTGTCCCCAGTCAGTCGACGCCCCTCCCCCCAACCCAGCACCGCCTTCATTCATGTAGTTCCTCACTCCATCCTTCCACCTCATATTCGGTCTACCTCTCCCCCTCTGTCCCTCCACCTCGCTCTCTACACCCTCTTAGTCATTCTCTCGCTTTCCATACGTTCCATATGGCCGAACCATCTCAAGTTGTTCCTTTTCACACTTTCCAGCACATCTACCTCCACACCACACCTCCTTCTTACTTCCTCATTAGTCTGTCTATCCCTCCATGTAATTCCGCACGCACTCCTTAAGTAATTCATTTCCACTGCTCTCACTCTTGGTCTGAGTCTCTCAACCAAGCTCCATGCTTCGCTTCCGTAAGTCAGTGTCGGGATTACCACACTGTCATGCAAGGACTTCTTCACTTCCATACTGACCACCCTATTTCTTGTTACTGCTTTTAGCGTTCCTACAACCCTCTTCCCCTGTTGTACCCTCTCCCGCACCTCTTCATCCATAGTCCCATCTTTACTCAACACACTGCCCAGATACTTAAAAGAGTTGACGATCTCCATAGCCTGACCGTTCAGCTTCACCTCACACTCTGTGACTTCACCCCTTTCGAAGACCATAACCTTGCTCTTCCCCGTATTTACCTTCAAATTCCGTTTTTCGCACACTGTTCCAAACTCATTTACCAGACCCTGCAACTCCCATTCATTATCACTCATCAGAACTGTATCATCCGCAAACAGCAGTATAGGTAGCTTCCACTCAATTCCCTCCCTTTTCAGCGATACACCAACATCCACTGCTCTTGATAGTATTTCTTTCATAACTCCATCCATATATACAGTAAACAACCACGGGGACATCACACACCCCTGTTTCAAACCAACATTCAGGTCAAAGAACTCGCTCTGCTCACTCTCCACACGTACTGCCGCCTTTGCACCCTCATACATGCTCTTCACTGCTTTCAGCAACTTGCCCTCTACTCCGTATATTCTAAGTACTTTCCACAAACCTTCTCTATCCACTCTGTCATAGGCCTTCTCCAAGTCCATAAAGGCAACATACACCTTTTGTTTCTTCTCCAGATACTTCTCCACAACACAATTCAGGGTAAAAATCTGATCTACACATCCTCTTCCCTTCCTAAAGCCTCCCTGCTCGTCGCCTATCCATTTCTCCGTTCTCACTCTCACTCTCTCAATCACTACCCTACTGTATACCTTCCCTACTACGCTTAGAAGACATATTCCTCGGTGGTTACCACACACTCCTCTTTCCCCTTTGCCCTTATATAGGGGGACTATTATGCCAGTCTTCCAGTCATCGGGTGCACTCCCCTTCTCCCATGCTAGTTTTCACATTTTCCATACCCATTCTATCACTATCTCACCACCATACCTCAACATTTCCCCACACACTCCATCTGTTCCTGGTGCTTTCCCCAACTTCACTCTTTTCATGGCTTCCCACACTTCTGACCTCCTGATCCCCACCTCCTCCTCCACTACTTCTCTTCTTCTCCCTCCCATACCATATCCAGCTATGTTTGCTGGCTCTTCATTCCTTTCATTTAGCAACTCACTGAAGTACTCCCTCCATCTTTCGACTCTCTCTTGCTTCTCGGCTAGCATTCTCCCATTCTTATCTTTCACACCCTTACTGTTTCCCTTGCTACCTTCCCTAACTTTCTTGACTTCTTTCCAGAACAGTTTCTTACTCTCCCTCCATTTTACACTCAGATTCCTTCCAAATTCCTCATCTACTCTTCTCTTACTTTCCTTCACTACTCTCTTCACCACCCTCTTACTCTCCACGTACCTCGCTCGTTTCTGTCTCTCGGAATCTTCATTCCCTCTACTACCCAACCACTCTCTATATGCTTTCTTCTTTTCTTCCACAGCTATTCTTACCTCTTCTGTCCACCATGCTGTACCTTTCACTCCCCTCCCTCTTCTCCTCACTCCACACACCTCCTCACATGCTGCACATATCTCATCCTTAAACACCTTGCTCATCTCCTCCACTTCCTCCATAACTTCCAGGTCGAACCCACCTAGTCGTCTTTCCACTGCTCTCCTGTACTCCTCCCTGACTTCCTCCTCCTGCAACCTCTCCACCCTCCTCACCATTCCACCCTCCTCTCGCCTCCCTCCCGCTCTCCTCATCCACTTCTTTTGTATCCTAACCTTAGCTACCACTACATAATGATCAGACAGACCCCTCTCCAATACCCCTATACACCCTAGCATCCATCACAGATTTCTTCATTCGTTCATCCACACATACATAATCAATCAATGACTTTCGTTCCACCACGTTCTTATCCTTCATTGTCAACATCCGTTTCCAAGTGTACCTGTGGATCATTCTGTGTCGGAAGAAGGTGTTGGCTATCCACAGCCTCCTCCCCACACATACGTCCACAAGTGCACTACCATTCCCATTCACCTCTGATGGTACCCCCCACCCTCCCACCACTCCCTCAACTTTCCTATCACCCACCTTACCATTCATATCCCCAATCAGAAATATTCTTTCGTTCTTGTCAAACTTCTCCAGGCACGCCTCCACATTCATCCAGAACTCCTCTTTCTTTCTTTCAAGTATATCCTCTGTCGGGGCATACACGCATACAATCAGCCACGTTTGTATTCCTACTTTCGTTCTCACCCACACAATCCTTGTGTGGGTGACGTACGAATGATATTGATTATAACTAGGTAATAATGTATTTGGCTTTTCTAATCATAATTAATGTTTAAAAGATATATCATAGAGTTCTTAGTAAAAGTAATACTTTAATTCAGCAAGTATATAATGAGTTGAGATTAATACAGTTAGAGAAGTTGGTATCAGAGCCAGGTGCGCTAAGGTTATATAAACCGCTAGTACCGTAACCACAGGGAGTGTATTATCCACCACCATCATAAGCTGCTCTGCCCTGAGTTCGTTTGTAAAAGAATCACCATGAGTTGAATAAGTATCGCATAGGATTGTTTCTATGTTTATTGATTGCTTTCACTTACTCTCTTGGAGGGTATTTATATAACTATTATTTATATAACTATGTATTATTTTTCTTAAGAGTTTCTTTATTATTTCTCATCAATGTTTCTCAAATTTGATATTTTCACTAGAAGTAACTTTTGTGTATAATTAATCATTTATATAAATTATAATTATATTTTACATACTCTTTACATTTTACCTTTATATGCTAATATATTATTCTTTTGATTGTTGGGATAAATCTAAGTCAACGTAACTAAAGATAACTAATTCTGAACGAGTGATAAGAAAGGAATAACTTTGTTGTTTTTTTTAGGCTAAAACAGCCATTTGATATCAACTGATATTTTATGAACTTGCCACATCTTTTCACCTACCAAGGTTTTAGTGACTACAAAGAGAGTTGCTAGTTTTTGTGGAAGTTTAACATACCACTTATTCTTGACTGAAACTCTTAGTCATATTTTCCGCATTTTGTGAGGCTAAATAATAAGTCCTCGTTTTGTGGTGTTTAGAGGAATGTTTCTTTATGTTATGGGTTCGAACCCCGCTCGTAACGTAACAGTATACAAATGATAAAGAAAAGGAGATTTACATATATCATATTACTCTACTTTACAATATTTACCTTACTAGGCTATATTAAATTTTAACAAATTACAAAGTTAATGCCTGAAAAGAAAGGAAAAGAAAGAGAAAGAAGGACCAAGACTCCTCTGAAGGAGGAACAGCCGCAGCCGTCGTCATAGTCTTGAGATCTAGCCTATTGCGTCGACTGCTCCTCCTCGGCCCTGTCCTTCTCCTCAAAGAAGGCACGCGCTCTGTCCAGTAGCCTATCTAATACCTTCCAGTTCCCTGGCGCATCTAAATGTACTCCGTCCCACAAGTCGGTCTTACTCATTCCCATGGCAAAGTACCTCTGTTTGGTGAATGGGAGATTTCTCCGCAAGCGGAGGTTCACACAATTTTTGGCTCTATTATATTCCTCGGGGGTCATACACCTAGGGCTTATCTTAGACTCCAGACTGACCACCAGACAGTGACCCCCAGTCCTTTGCTCGATCTCTTCAGCTAGAGACTGGAGTCCGAGGGCCACCTGCTGAAGGTTAGTCTGCAGGGTCAAATCGTTGCCCCCGAGGATCAGGAACGTAAGATCCGGCTTGTAGGTTAGGAGCGCATCCCAGGCCGAGGTTTGACTGACAGTGTCCACCCTTGCCCCTGGTCTATATATCTGCTTAACAAAAAAAAGCAGGGCACTGCACTGGCCGGTCTAGCGGAAAATCCCGGACATACGAATGGCCGAAGAGGGCCACCTTTCTCAAGGGCACAGGGTAACCACCGGACGATGGCTCAAACTCTTGGCCCGCCCCCTGCCCTTGCAGCCTTCCCCGGTGCGCCCCTCGACATTTATCCCCTGGATCGCCCAGCTTTAGACAAAGGCAGACAAGTCAGGACTAATACCCCCCCCCAATTCTTATCAATATATAACAGATGGCCCAGTATCCTGGTCACACGGCACCAGTTATATCCTGTTTATTATTCCTAGGGGGTAGAGGAGAAATGGATATAAATTAAATAACTAAACCTGGAAAGATGAATTGGCCTAGGCTATAAAATGATACCGGTCGGCGGTTGACTTACGTGTTAAAATGTATATGTCGGCTATCTGTGGTAGTCCCAGTAATATCTATAAAGTACTTCTAGTATTAAAGGAACTTAGCTGTGATGCACAGAGTGTAGGTTAGGTGATAGACATGTTGGGGGTTTTGGTGTTATGTGGCAGCAGCTGGCGGTCTGTCTTGGCGGGGTGAAGTCTGTGTGAAGTGTGTTCTTGATTCCCTTTAATCGTGACAATATAAAATATATTTAAGGGTTTTATATCGTCCGCCGTGATTAAATAATAAGGGAAAATAAACTATGATATAATTGGTGTAACCACAGTAATATTTATCCACAACAATAAATAAAGGTATGCGTATAAACAAAAAGGAACCAGCTGTCGTGAACCCGGGAAATTCAAACTACGGTATCTATACCAGTATTCACGACACAAGGTGAGCCGCCGGAGGAGTACAAAAGGGTTAATCTAGAGAGTTTAGCGCTACTTTGGGTGCCGCCAGGTAGGCAAACAAAGCTGGTGACACCCCATCAGCATTAGTGACAGTCAACGAAAAATAATGATGCGTTTCCTGTGGAACCTGATGTGAGGACTTAGACATGATTGTTGAAGCAAATACCTGAGCCTCTAACTCTCAATCTACCCAGGGACCTACCCCTATCTGCCCCATATGCAGGACTGGTGTATGCGTTTGGTCTAGTACCGGAAGTGTATCCATTTCCGGCGTAAGAGCATTTAAATCCTTGACATCATTGACGCCATCAGCTTTTGACCAGTCTGCAAAGAGTCGTGCAGAAGCGGCGGAAGGGACTGCCAGGCAGCAGTATACACAAAAAAGTCTGGATTATATGAACTGGGGATAGCCTTAATCGATACATCCAGCAACCTCCCTGCCTCATCTTTAGCTCTAAACTTCCTGCTCTTGTTAATCTCAATTTTCCATTCACTAGGGACCGGTCGGTCCCCTGAAATGGTGGGTTGTGCTAATTGTGGGTTCAGAGGCGTCGCCTGGACCCAAGAACAGTCAGGACCATAGAGGAGAGGCATGGGGCCTTTCTTCTGTGGTGTCTTATCTAAGGGGGGAGGAGTGATATCTGCAATTACCCTCACATTGGTGGTAGTAAGCGTGGCCGGCACTGTAGTGCCTGGAACCGCGGATACCGCCGGGGTCATGGTAAGAGAAGGAAGAAAACCTGGAGACTCTAGAGGTCTTATCATTGAATGACTAGGGGCAACTAACGGTTGACAAGCAGGAGGATCAGAGGAGACAGGGAGGTTATACTGTTGCATAACTTTATGTAAGAGATCACTGATTTCATCCGAAGTAACACACTTACTGTGAGAGCCCCTCGAAGATTGGGAGCTTGCTTCACACTCCTCACCTGTAATAGTCTGTTGAGCCGGGGCTAAAGGCACTTCCTCCGGCTCCCTACTTAACTCAGAACTATCCTGTTGTGCCTCCGGTACCTGCTCAGCAGGCCATAATACCCTCATCCCCTAGTTCCTGGAATCCCCTTATGTAACTATGAGAAGGTTCTGACTGACGCCAGCACCCCCCTGCCACGGGTGGCTGAGAGTCTTGAATTATTTGAGAGCTATCAACAGCCTGTGACCCTGACAGAAAACCTGTATATTGTTCAGCCAGGACCCGTCTTGGGCCGGCGGAATGGACACTACGTGGCACATAATTTAGTTTAGGGATTGCAAAGGTAACATGAGATGGTACACTTAATGATTGTTCACGACTAGGAGTGGAATGTGTGGCTTCTATCCCCACTTCCGAGTCGCCAGAATAGACGTGAGGCGTGTCAGACGCAGGGGTAGAGGGAGGCGGCTGAGGGGTCTCCTTCCGGCTCCCACTACGCGGCGTACCAGCCGATGACTCAGAGTCCTCTTTCCGGCGCTTGAGGGACCGGGAAGATTCAGCTGAAGAGTGCCGAGACCGTCTCCGGGGGATATTAATCTGGACCTAGATTTCCGCTTCGGAGAAGGTGATCGTCTCCTCTTCGGACGGTGGGGGGGGGGGGGGGGGGGGGCAAACCTCGGTAAATTCGTTGGCAGTGCCACTACTGCTACTCACTACCTCTTTCACGAAGGCTTTCGACTTTATTTTAGGCTTAACAGATTTACAGGAGGCGGGTTTAACTAGAGGCAACTTTATAATTAACTGTTCCCAGAGGGCCTCGTCATCGCAATGAAGTGCCTTATGGGCTGTGTCTTTGGTATAAGAATTAAAGGTAGCTTTTATCTCTTGTAGTGCCGCCATGCACGATAAATCTTTCTTTGTGAATAAAGCGTTTCTCAGATCAGAGCATACAGAGCAACGCCGTGACACCCACAAGCCTCTAGAGCGGTCTAAACATTTAACACATTTCAAACATAATTTATGAGCGAAAATGGGCACCAGTGAACAGGTAGGAGTAGCGCATAATTCAAAACCGAGGCATAATGGAAAAAGAGTCCCCCCCCCCCCCCCACAGGAATCAGCCCCCCAACGCCGCCGGTTCTGCAGTCACTAAGGAGCCGGGGATTCTGGAAATTGAAATTTCCAGGAATCAATGCTCATAAGGATAATCTGCGAGGTGTTAATACATCCCACCTTCAGTCCGCCGGAAAATTAGCTATAGTTCCACAACTACTCTAACCTTCCGCTGGACTCGCCGTGAAAAAACCTGTGGTTTTTTCGTATAAGCTGATTGCAACTGGTTTCCTAGGGCAAGTGCCACAGGCCCATTGACCAGTAGTGTCTGATTATCTATTACTAAAGCACTAGAGATATAATGAAACAAGTTTGCATAACGAATCTTAAAACTTGTACACTCGACTGTGGCGCCGCAGGGCGAGGAAGTCTTTGCCGCGTAACTAGTACGGTCCAGGGTGAGTCAACTCGGCGGGCCGAGTTCTAAGCTCCCGTAGGGATCTGCAATTCCGCCGGAAGGGATGTGGTTCAGCCTTACCACGCCGGGACATTTGGTTGTTCCCTACCCGTTTTGAAGACGGGTAACCTGGGCCCTGCTGCAAGAAGCCGCCGGAGAAAACAACCAAAATTTAGAGAGGGGAGACAAATGCACAGCTTCCCTCTCCAAAACCCACCTTAAAATTATATATATATATATATATATATAATATATATATATATATATATATATATATATATATATATATAGGGACATCTCCCAACCCCCAAAACATGCAAGCACACATGTCCATCACTAGGGGGCACACAATTTCAAAAAATAAATACAGAGAATTCAGAATCCTAAACTACCTGTAGCCTACACTGGAGACCCCTAACCAGGCTGACCATGAGGTCCGAAGAAACATCACAGCAGACGACGCTCCGATGACCCAGCAACAGCACACAGACGAGGGAGGCCCACGATAGGGGCCTACAAGCAAATACGAACTCTGGAAGGTGGAGCACCACGTTGCCAGGCACCCTTAGACCAGTGCATTTGCTAAATATTATAATAAATATATGCCACTGCCTCAATATTGACGGTCTGCAGCATAAAATTGTAGAATGGTAGCCTCCTAGCTATGGTATGAAAAGCTAAGGCGCAAACACAACATAAAAATAAACACACGTGGTGCGAAGATCCTGGGATACGTCGGCGCCTGTTACAAAAGTACCCTAAAATTACACACTTCCTGCGGACATTCCAATGGGGTAGCCGTTGCTAGCTAATCTAAACCTTGTTACTACAACGCAAGTGTATACAAATGAGCAAGGACTCACTAGACAGCGCTGGAACGAAGAATGAAGCGGAGCACGGCGAAACCTGTGTTGCTAGTATGGCCGCGGAAGGAGGAAGGACAAAGATGGCCGCTAGAGGGCTGGTGTCTGGGTAGCAAAACGCAAGAAATCCACATATGGAAAGTCATATGATAACATTTTATTTTAAACTTTTTCTTTTTTATTTTTTAGATTTTTTTCTGTAGGATCTATCTATCTATCTATATAGTCCATGAGCCAGGCCAGATATCGGTACCACCTGGGGTGACTAAACACGAATGGTACTAAAATGTTTATAGAGTGACTGTAAGTACATTAAGATATGATAGCCTTCTCGCACTGGTAGCTTAGTCTAATTTTTTTGATGCAATAGGGGCGCTACCCAAAAATAAAGATTTTTAGCGTGACGCTCGGCGTTTTCCTCATTTTCTTTAAAATCCATCACACAATCATAGCGAAACTTTGAACACCTATGTAGAATTATATTCTCTACCAGAGTTGTTCCTAGGTATTTTTCAAATTTCCTCATATTTCGGAATATACTCTATATTTTGGGTATTTTCCTCTAAATCTAGAATAAATCCTTAAATATGGGGAACATTGAAAAATATATTCTAACAGCTCTTGTAGCTTATTTGATTCTCTACAAGAATTATTCCGATGTGTATTTCAAGTTTCTCCATATTTAGGGGTTTATTTCATATTTGGGGATTTTTGGTTATATTTTGGGGATAATTTATTATTGGAAGGAGCAAACATATGTAGAGTGGTTTCCATGTAATGTGTTTGTTTGTTCATGGTTTAATGGTGATATTTTTTGCAGGTGTGTGTCGACTGTTTGACGGCAGGATGGAACCATCTGCGAGGAAGAGAGCACGGATCGACTGTATCATCCACTGCTCTGATGATGACAGCGATGCTCTGGTGTCAC
>JBAKBP010022775.1:0-38191 GCA_037953745.1 Lithodes maja
GTGTATTGACTGATAAACTTTGTGTTTATCACAAGACTCCTGCTCGGACAGGGCGCCACTAGCGCCATCTATTGTTTTGTTTTGCTTTGTAAACAAACGCTCTCTTATTACTATTTTATATAAAATCGTAGCCCCTAATTTTACCCATTACCTACTGTAGTAAGTATCTATTTAACTGCCTTGTATGTAAGTAAAGCTTTGCATATTAATTTGCTAATAAACAATATTGTTTACTAACTAACCTGCCTACAGAGACTAACGCCGACGCCATTTTGTAAACAAACCTTTTGGGGGGATTATACATTAAATTCCAGCAAATTTTGTACCAAATTTAAGTGCATTCATTTATCTTTTCCCCCTAGATATATTCTTGACTTTTTCTCCTCAGACTGATTTTACTTTAAGCTAAGGGTGGTATTTGTACAAACTAACCTAGCCTAACCCAACCTGCCAAGCTTTTGACCTAACCCAAACCTAGCCTAGCCTATAGCCAGCCAATCTGTTTTATTATTAACTCTTGTAGATATTGTATTTAGTATCCTACTGTAGCTATACAGTATATATCTGTAATTTTAGTTGTTGCTTGCACGATCTTGTAATAACCTTTGACTGATACACTTTTTTTATCTAAAAAGAGTAGGCTACTGCTTTACTAGGCTACAGCGACACCAGGGCCATCTGTTGACACAGTATATTAACCCCTTGTGTGCAGTCACACTTTATTTTTATATAATCTCTATTTGGTGAATTGTATATTTAGTTACATATTCTGTTATACATATATTTGTTTAAGGTTAGGTTATCACACCTGGTAGCCTATTTCTGCGAATTTCAATTTTATTATTTTCGGTTAGGCTATTCAACGCTGGTAGCCTATTATTGCGTATTTCAATTTAAAAAAAAACTTTTGGTTAGGCTATCGCCCCTGGAAGCCTAATTCTGCGTATCTCAACATTTTTGTTTTCGGTTAGGCTATCACCCCTGATAACCTATTTCTGCGTATTTCAGCATATTTGTTTTCGGTTGAAGTGATTGAAGTGTTTTTAAAGTGAGTGAAGTGTTTTAAAGTGAGTGAATTGTTTTTTAAGTGAGTGAAGTGATCTGAAGAAAGTGACTGTCACCATGCCTCGCGCTTGTGCGAACTGCGCCGGTAGGTTTGGTGAGTCCATGTTTGCTACTATCGATCTTCAAGACTGCCGGCTCTGCCAGCAACGAGAGAATTTTACAGTGAAATTAGACGAAGCCTACAACAAGATCAACGTCCTCACCATGAAGCTGGAATCACTCCAAGAGTTTGTAACACTCAACGTTGGAGTACCACAAACTTCAATTGTCACCGCAACTCCAGCAGCCACCAACGCCCCAACGTCAACTGCCAACAATTCAACGCCTACAGTAGCCACTTCAGCTGATGTATCCGATACTCAAGATACAAATAGTGACTCTCTTCCCCCTCAAGACAACTTCCGTGTCGTGAGGAACAACGTTTGCCCCAAGACCAGGAAACACATACCGATTACCGAGTGTCAAAACCGTTTCCAGATACTCGCAGACTCAGATGACGAAGAGGAAATAGAAGAAGTCCGGCTCGTGGGAGACTCGATGATACGTGGTCAGCTCACAGAGTTTTGCGCCAGGGCACCTAAGACCAGGAAGCGTTTTTGTATCCCTGGTGGTGGTGTGGATGACGTAGTTGCAGCAGTTGACGAAGTATCAAAGCTGGCCCCTGCTAATACAATGTACGTCATCCACGTTGGATCCAACGATGTGCAGCGAACCCGGTCGGAAGATTTGCTTTTAAAGTACCAGCAGCTGATCAAGTCGTTTAAGGAGAAGTCATCAAGGATCATCGTCTCAGGAATCGTCCCCCGGCTCGGTGTAGAGAGCCGATTTTACAACATAGCCACCAGCACAAATCGTTGTCTAGCAAACCTCTGCAGGAAGGAGAACGTGGGATTCGTCGACACCTGGGACAATTTCTACTACGATGACTATTTGTTTTCGGACGATGGAGTTCATCTGAACCAGGTGGGAGCAGCACGTTTTGGGCGTCTTCTCAACGATGCGGTGAAGGATTTTCGGAGAAGAAATCGACTCAGCACAGGACAACCAGGAAGGAGGACCGAAGACAGCGAGGACGGCAACCTACAAAGGAATTAAATACTAATCCGTCAAGAACCGCGAATTTGGATAAATCTCCACCAACACGACCCAAATTCAAAACCGTCAGGGATAACGACCGAGGACCGAGGACAGCCATGAATGTAAATGTAGATCCGACCAGAACCAAAAATTCGATGAAAGAACGTAATGCGAGTTCTAAAACCGCAACTTTAAAGGTTTTCTATGCAAACGCTCGTAGCATACGCAATAAATTTTCAGATTTAGAGGAACTAGTGTTTACAGAAAATTATGATGTGATTGGCATAACAGAATCTTGGCTCAATACAGAAGATAGAGACTTTTTAGCAGAGTATTCACTTCCCGGTTATGTAATGTTTGAGAACAGCCGAATAAATAAAAATGGAGGTGGCGTTTTATTTTATATCAAAGAAAGTCTTAACCCGACCCTCGTGTCAAAACCTCAAATTGTGAACGTCGACACATCTTTTGTGCTAATAAAGAATAATAAAGGTACAAAAATAATACTTGCGTTAATATACAGACCTCCAGCTCAATCAGTGCAAACTGACCGAGAAATTTACGAACAAATTGCAGATGTAAGTAACTCACAAGATACCGTAATTTTTGGCGACTTTAATTTACCTGTGACCAAGTGGGGCGATACTCTTACTTCACACTCCGGACATGACTTGTATACGAACTTGCAAGAGAGTTCGCTTTATCAATTTGTTCGAACGCCGACCCGTGGTAATAACGTTCTTGACATTGTACTTGCAACAAAAGAAGAATTGATAGAGAATTTGAATGTTGGTGATGAATTCAGTAACAGCGACCATCGTACGATAACTTTCACTTTAAAGTTTACTAGTAACGAACCAAATAGTAGCATCGAAAAAGTCCCTAATTTCAAGAAAGCAAACTTCCATAAACTTAGAGCTATGTTTAAAGAAACTGACTGGAGCTTTTTAATTAACAATAACGACATAAATACATCTTGGAAGTTATTCGAAACCACTTACCTAAAAGCAGTGCAAGACTGCATACCATCGAAAATACGGCGTCCAGGCCATAATAATAAGCCCAAATGGTGGAATAAAGATATTTCAAACTGCCTGCTTGCTAAAAAATTTGCTAATGATAGATTAAAATCCTCACAAAATGACGAAGAACGGGTGAAATTTGTAGAGCTACGACGCAAAGCCAAAAAGTTAATTAAGCAAAGTAAAAAGACCTTAGAGTTACATATTGCGAATCAAAGTAAAACAAACCCGAAAGAATTCTATAGTTATATCAGAAAGAAAAAAGTAGTTACTTCAACTGTTGGACCGTTAGTCGATGAAAAAGGAGAATACACCAAAGACGAAGTACAAATGAGTAATGCCCTCAATACCTTCTTTGCATCAGTTTTTACAACCGAAGACCTCAGTGATATCCCTACACCATCGCCGATTCAGATTGATAATTCAGATGTTCTAAGCAATATCACCGTTACAGAGAGAGAAGTATTGAATTGTTTAGATAAACTCAAAGTAAATAAAACGCCAGGACCTGATACAATCTCGCCTAGAGTTCTAAAGGAAGCTAAGAATGAGCTCTCCAAACCACTGACATTACTATTCAATAAATCCTTGCAGTCTGGAACTATGCCTGATCAGTGGAAGCTAGCCAACGTAACACCGATATTCAAAAAAGGCAGCAAATCTCTACCCAGTAACTATCGTCCAATTAGCTTAACCTCAGTTGTATGTAAAATGCTAGAAACGGTCATACGAGACCGACTCGTAAATCACTTAGAGGAAAATAACATACTTAAAGATACTCAACACGGCTTTCGTAAAAAACGTTCCTGTTTAACAAACCTCTTAGACTTCTTCCACGATATCCTCAACCTCTACGATGAGAGTAAAGCTGTAGATATTATATACCTTGATTTTCAAAAGGCCTTTGACAAAGTTCCCCACAAACGTTTACTGCTAAAACTAAAAGCGCATGGAATACAAGACGGTGTGTTGAAATGGATAGAAAATTGGCTCAACAACAGAAAGCAAAGAGTAGTCATAAACGGTAAGGCATCTAAATGGACCAATGTAAGTAGCGGGGTACCCCAGGGATCGGTACTAGGACCAATTCTCTTTCTAATTTACATCAACGACATAGATGAGGGTCTCACCTGCACAATCTCAAAATTTGCTGACGATACAAAAATTGCAAATAGCGTACTCTCAAAAGAACAAGTTGACGATATGCAACACAATCTAGATAAATTGTCATGTTGGGCCCAAATTTGGCAAATGAGTTTCAATGCGGATAAATGTAAAGTACTACATGTCGGATACCTAAATGAGAAAGCAAACTATTCGATGAATGGCACTCAGCTTAAGAATGTAAACAGAGAAACTGATCTGGGAGTAACAATATCGAGTAACCTAAAACCGAGTCAACAATGTTCAGAAGTTGTTAAGAAGGCAAACAAAATAATTGGCTTTATAGGCAGGTCATTTGAGCATAAATCCAAAGAAGTTATCCTAACCCTTTACAATTCCTTAGTCCGCCCTCTTCTGGAATACTGCGTTCAATCCTGGTGCCCTTATTACCAAAAAGATATAAACAAGCTAGAACGAGTTCAACGTAGAGTTACCAAAATGATACCTAGCCTAAAGAACAAACCATACGAAGAGCGTCTTAGAGAATTAAATCTATTTCCTTTAACCCAGCGCAGATTAAGAGGCGACTTAATTCAAGTGTTCAAAATCATCAAAGGCATCGACAATATGAACTGTAGTAAGTACTTCACTATCGACCAATCTAATTACACACGGGGAAACGGTTGCAAAATTATTGGTAAATCTTTTAACTCGCACGAATCTAAGAATTTCTTCTTCAATCGAGTTGTCAACTTGTGGAATGGGCTTCCCCGAAACGTTATAGACTGCAGCACCGTTGATTCATTTAAATTCCGCCTAGACAAATATCTCGCATCAAACCCGCGACTGACTGCGTTTGTAAATGAATAACTTTATCCTCCCCTCAGTTACTAACCCATATGTCCCCTACTAACTTCCTAGTCCTGCCACGTTAGTGGCAGGGCAGTAGTTCCCTTTCCAATGTTCCCTTACCCACTCTAAACCACTGTTTGGACACTTGATCCTCAGTGTTTTGGAGGACAAGCAGCCTAGAAGGGTCACTAGATCTGTTGTTGCTTGATTTCCTTTGTACCCCTTTGTACTTTGTACTTTGTACTCTTCTGGAATACTGCGTTCAATGCTGGTGCCCTTATTACCAAAAAGACATAAACAAGCTAGAACGAGTTCAACGTAGAGTTACCAAAATGATACCTAGCCTAAAGAACAAACCATACGAAGAGCGTCTTAGAGAATTAAATCTATTTCCTTTAACCCAGCGCAGATTAAGAGGTGACTTAATTCAAGTGTTCAAAATCATCAAAGGCATCGACAATATGAACTGTAGTAAGTACTTCACTATCGACCAATCTAATTACACGCGGGGAAACTGTTGCAAAATTATTGGTAAATCTTTTAACTCACACGAATCTAAGAATTTCTTCTTCAATCGAGTTGTCAACTTGTGGAATGGGCTTCCCCGAGACGTTATAGACTGCAGCACCGTTGATTCATTTAAATTCCGCCTAGACAAATATCTCGCATCAAACCCGGGTCTGACTGCGTTTGTAAATGAATAACTTTATTTTATCCTCCCCTCAGTTACTATCCCATATGTCCCCTACTAACTTCCTAGTCCTGCCACGTTAGTGGCAGGGCAGTAGTTCCCTTTCCAATGTTCCCTTACCCACTCTAAACCACTGTTTGGACACTTGGTCCTCAGTGTTTTGGAGGACAAGCATCCTAGAAGGGTCACTAGATCTGTTGTTGCTTAATTTCCTTTGTACTCCTTTGTACTCTCTCTCTCGCTCGCTCTCTCTCTCTCTCTCTCTCTCTCTCTCTCTCTCTCTCGCTCTCGCTCTCTCTCTCGCTCGCTCTCACACACACACACACGTCAAAGTATATTCCCACACTATAATATACCGGTACTCTTTTTTTTCGTTAGTGTTAATAGGCCCTGTCTCTGGTGGTCTTCCCGGCTTTCCCATCAGGCAGAACATGCACCAATTATGTGGTGATGAAGTGTGACCCACATATTGTTGCTGGTGTTGAAAGAATAAGGCGTTTTTATTATTACCGTATTTAATGTTATTCATTATATTGCGTAAAACCTGTGAAATATGTAGGCCTATATATATATACAGTATATATATATATACATATATATATATATATATATATATATATATATATATATATATATATATATATATATATATATATATATATATATATATGCAGTATGTATTTATTATTATTATTATTATTTTGTGTTTTTCCTTAATTTGTTCATTCGTTTAATTTATCTTGCCAGCGATACCGACGTACTGTACAGTCGGCCTAATAAGTGATATCTCGGCTCCAATTATATTTTGATCAATAATTGTTATCAGCAATATCTAACCTTCATTTCTTCATATCGAGTGAAATATACACACATGATCCTACACTTACCCACCCTATTCAACATCTGACAGACAATAATAGAGCACAGAGCAAGCCAAACGTAAAGACAGCTGGAACATGACTTTTTAGCGCGACTGTACAAGCGCATACGGTATACAGTATATTATAGTAGATCATATCCTTGTAAAGCTTTCTTCTATCGGTCACTCTGGCTACCGAACCTTTCCTGCGGCTGGTGATTGTGAACCGGTCATGTGTGGAATGTTTATGTGACTATTAAGGCAAGATTTCGTTTATGATTCCCGCTTGGCATTTAGTCTCTGAGCAAACATTTAAGGGGAGATGGTTGATTTGTATGGCCCACCTTCTCCCTCATGTTTAGCCCCATTAGTTTGGCGATTTTAAGACTTTTCACCCCATTTATTTGTCAATAGTAAGACAAGGGGGATCTTGGGGATGTTCTTTACGCTTGATGGAGGTCTAAATAAATAAATCGACCAATAAATGAACCCTCCCACCTTAAGGGGGCCCACCTCGTTTATTTCTCTTTCTCATTCTCTCTCTGGGTTGTATCCATTCGATCGACCCCATTCAGCCTACTGTTTTAAGACGTTTAGCCCCATCCAGATGTCAATATTTTCCTGGCAAGCTGTAGCAAGCCAGCATATTTTTATTTTATTTTTTTAAGAGACAATGAACGGAGGAAAGAAAAACACAGATAAAACAAAAAGGTCCATGTGCCTAAAGGCATCCTCCATTCATAAAATGTTTGTAACAACTGGATTTAAACTTTTGTAGATTGTAAGTTTGTGGAAAGCAACTCGAAGGAAGTGAATTCCAAAGAGTAGTAGCTCTGGGGATACATGAATTTTGATAAGCAGAAGTCATGCATTGTGGAGGAGAAAGTGTAAATTCATGGGCGCTCTCAGCTGCCCTAGTTCTACGGGGAAAGATGTGGAGAGGCGGCACAATTGAAGCAAGTTCCTCGGAACAATTGCTGTGAAAATATCTGTAGAATAATGCAAGGGATGCAACGTTTCTTCGTATGGATAATGTAGGAAGGTCCTGTGTGATTACAGGGTTATTGATTAATCTAATAGCTTTATTTTGAATTTTGTCCAACTGCCTCAATATATATATACCGGTATATATATATATATATATATATATATATATATATATATATATAGATATTTGTTTACAGCAAGCTAAATTTGTATATTTTTCGATGGAAAAAATGTCTCCGGCGAATCCGGATTTCTCCATACAATGCTGGCTCGCTATCGCTCGCCAGGAAGAAATCAACACCTGAATGGGGATAAACGTCTTCAAACAGTTGGCTGAATGGGGCCGATTGGATACAAGCCAGAGAAAGAGAGAAAAGGAGAGATAACAGTTGACCCCCCCCCCCCTTAATACCGGAGCTTGAAGTATATTTTGCCCTTTACCGGCATGACAACATAGAATGCAATGTAACCTTTTCAGAAATTTAGTAGGGTATACGGTGACGCGTTCTTTCTGAGGTTGTGGCGAGCATTAGGTGATATTTGGCAACTTTAAGAAGGGGTGTGTGTGTGAAATTGTGTTTTGTTTTTGTGTGTTCATTGTTGTGTTGTTCCTATTCGGGCTCTGTCTTGATTCCCCCCCCCCCCCCCACCCAAAAAAAACAAAAAAAAAACAAGTAAAATAGGAAAAGTGGGGATTGGGCCTGATTATATAGATAGATAGATAGATAGATAGATAGATAGATAGATAGATAATAAGGGATTATGGGAGTCATTGGCTATATTGAAATGGAAGTTACCCCTTTGATTTTTAGAGGGTCTTCCAAAGCTGATTAAAATCGTCTAATGATAGCCAGAATGAAATATTAGAACGGGTCATAATACTGAAAGGGTTAAGCTACCTTCCGGGTACCATAAAGTAGCTTTTTTTTTATGAAGGAGACAAAAAGCAAAGCTGCCTGTAACAAGTGTCTCCCTAAAAGTTGAAAGTGATAGTTGCTATATATTTTTTGTTAGTATTTGTTTGCATTACAAGAGCAGTGTGATGTGCTCGTTTAGTGTTGCGAAATTAATAGGCGGAATCGGCCTTTGACCGAGACATCTAGATCGCACGAAAGGTCTTAATATTGACAATAAATGGGGCGAAAGGTCTTATAATTGCCAAATTAATAGGGCGAACGTCTTAAATTCTCATAACTAATGGGGCTAAACATGAGGAAAAGGGGGTAAACAAAAAATCTACCACCCTTAAAAGCAAGATATATGCAATACCGGTACCAGTGTATACAGTATATTATATTATAATGTGGTTATGACGTTGCAGGTGAGTGGTGGCAGGCACGAGAGAGAGAGAGTGGGAGGAGTGGTAGTGGTGTTGACCCCCTACCGAGATGACCACTTAGTGAAGGTAAGGTCAAGTCTGGTTACAAGGACATCCATCACCAAGGAAAGTATGAGGTCAGTCAGTCACCGACAACATGGATAATTCAACACCTGGGACTATTACTTACCTGTCGTTGATTACAGTCCACAATCATTGGGTATGTTAATAGCGATTTACCTTTCTAGCCTTGTATTCAATGGATTTATTACCACCGATTTATCTTTAAATGGGTAGATTATCATGGATACTTTAATGGCCCTCTTCGTACGCATAATTTGTTTTGTTTTAGACTGTCGGTCACTTACAAATGAGTCGTTGTTTGTTGGCTTGTCAGACTAGTGGCACCAATGTTTGCTCATTTAAGTCTCGTAGCCTCGTAGGTTTTACTCACACGCCACCTAGTGATCTTATTATAATAAAAGTAATTTTTTCAGGTAATGGTAAATTGATAGGTTACTATCTTGTTTACTCAGCTATTACATAGATTTTGTAGCGAATTGTGTTGTTAATTATGAAAACTTAACATTAATACGACGCAGAGATATAGTAGATTTATAAAATATCTATTAATTATCGAAAATTCAGTTGCTAAGAGATTCAATTTACCATCAACTGAATTAAAACCGACTATACTGTAATTACTGTCTCGCACTGCATATTTTGAATGACCATACTTAGAGTGCTAAAGTATTGGGAACAGCAAGAGTAGGTTATTGTTATTTGTCGGAGGGCTTCGTGGTGAAATATTGAAACTGAGTGCAGCATAAATGTGATCTGTATCAGGAACTTGTGATTATTATGTCATTAGTAAGACCATTCAGGTGACCCGTAGCTTGAGGCTGTTTCGTTGTTCAATGAAACACATGTTGCTTCATCCCTCAAGCCAAATGAAACCCCTGAGGCAGTTGTGTACCAGTCACCTGTTGGAGATCAGTGGTGGAGGTGAGGGTTATTGTTGGAGATCACTGGTGGAGATGGGGGTTTATTGTTGGGGGTTCAGTCAGTGTTGGAGATCAGTGATGGTGGGAAATTAGTGGTGGAGGTAGGGGATTATTGTTGGGGGTTCAGCCAGTGGTGGAGGGAGGGAATATTATTGGAGATCAGCGGTGGGGGAGGGGAAAGCTGTCACTTAAATTTATCCTTTTAAGGTCCGATGCTGCATTTTGTTTCTACTTTCTGGCATATATTAACGATTATATTCAGATTAGGAAGGGTATATGGAAGTCAGAGGGCTAGTGGAGACAGCTTTTACCCTTATAACTCCCACAGATCCTTCCTAATCTGCATAGAATCGTCTAATGATAGCCAGAATACACTGTCAAAATGCGTCATAATCTTGCAAGGGTTCATCTGTCATCAGTTAAAGGGGGGATGGGCCGGGTTTTCTGGCTCTCCTTCCTCATGTTTAGTCCCATTAGTTTTAAGATTTTTCGACGTTTTTCCCATTAGATTGACGATTTTAAGACCTTTCGCCCCATTTCTTTGTCAATATTAAGACTTTTCGTGTCGTTAAAGTGTCGATATTTTTCTAGTGAGCAACAACGAGCCTGTATTTTAAGAGGAACTTTTCCATCGAAAAATGTACAAGTTTATCTTGAAGAAGGGTCTTGGGCGGGTGTGTGTTTTTTGTTTTTTTTTTAAGGAGGGGGGGGGGGGGCCTTGATGGAGGTCTAGGGAGGAAACTAAAACATGTTTTAAAAGATAGATAGGCCTAAATGAGCAAATAAATACGCCCATCTCCCCTTAATTTCCGATACCCACGCAGCCGATCACAGTAATGTTACCGGAAATAATGATGGGTTGGCCATTAACAGTTGATGATAACAGCTGTCGTGTTAGAGAGAGAGAGAGAGAGAGAGAGAGAGTAGTGTGTGTGTGTGTGTGTGTGTGTGTGTGGAGAGAAAGTTAGAGAGAGATATAATGTATGTTCTACCCTGCATGTACAGTCGTGGTCAGAAATACACGAACACCTAATGATAAAAGCAATAGGTGGAGCAATAAACTACACCCATATTTTTCCCACCTGCTGGTAAATTGTCATGTTATTATCTTGGTTGCTGAGTTATTAAGTAGATTTGGCAGCGACTTATGTTTCTCTTTAGGGAAACTTGGCCCTAATACGACGCAGAAACATGTTAGATTCATATTTTATAACTTAATATATTGCAACTGTAAATAGGGAAGTTATACCCACAGCGATTTAAGGGGAGGTATATATATATAAATATATACCCGGTATATATTTAGACGTTCGCCCTATTAGTTTGGCGATTTTAAGACATTTCGCCCATCTTTTTTCAGTTTTAAGACTTTTCGTGCCAGTTAGCATAGGTGTCGATTTCTTCCTGGCTGGTGATAGCGAGACTGCAATATAGGAGGATTTTTCTATAACAAGAAGCACACATTTATCTCGAAGGGGGGTCTTGGGAGTATTTTGTCAAAGCTCAATAGAGGTCTAGGGAGCAAACTAAAATAATATAATAATATATAATAATACCGGTAATAATAATAATAATAATAATATATATAATACTAATATTGATTATATTCTCCCCTTAACGTATGTTAATGTTTCAATAGCTAATTTACTAATGTTGCTATTCTCGTGTCAAATGTTTTTAGGTCACTGGTGTTGGATAGCAAATTATATGATCTGTCCTTGTTGTTTATTATGGTTCAATGTATTTGTTGACTGTCGCTTATGGCTGTCCCTCCAAATGAGACTAAAAGGTTGGGAAAGGTGGGGACGTGTGTGTGGGGGTGGGTGGGTGGGGTGGGGGTGGGGGGTGGGGGGGGGGTGCGCACTAGTTGTATTTGCGGGAATGAGCATGCTCGTTAATTCCCGCCTCCTAAGATATGATTGTCATACCGTACTTTGAAACTATGCACTGATGGTGCAGACACTACTTCGGCTGGCAATTTGTTCCACCCACTAATCGAGATGGTAGGAAATCTTTTACTTTTCAGATCAGATTTACTATTAGGCACTTTCAGTTTGTAGCTGTGACCTCTTGTTCTCTCACCTCCATCCCTCTCTATGAAGTTTTCTTGGTCGATTTTGTCAATACCTCTAACACATTTGTATATCTGAATTTGCTGTCCTCATTTCCTTCTCTGTTCCAGTGTAGGTAGATTCAATCTCTCGAGCCTTTCTTGGTACTCCAAATTTTCCAAACCTGGGATCATCCTCGTAGCTGCTCTCTGTACCCTCTCAATTTTGTGGATATGTTTCTCATGTGAGGGGACCACACTACAGATGCATATTCCATCCTGGGTCTTATTATTGCCGTTATTATTTGTTTCATGGTATTTTCATTAAGATAATTGAAAGACATCCTGATATTTGCCAATAGTGCTAGTGATTCTCTCACTATCTTATTTACGTGGCTTTCTGGAGACATGTTATCCTTAAATTCTATCCCCAAGTCTTTTTCTGCTTTAGGAATCACTTCGTTTCCTAGTTTATAATCTTTTCTAGGGGTGTACTTGCTTTTACCCATTTCTAGAGTCTTAAATTTCCCTGCATTGAACTTGTGTGTGTGTTACTCAGTTACTTGTTCAAGGGGAATCCACGCAATGCGAGCTAAGCTCATTATTATCGCGCCTCCTTAACTGGGAATGTATTGCGTGAAATGCATGTTAAGTGTTTTATGTACTGTTGGAATGGCTGTGGATGTGTGTGTAGTCTGTATTTTAGCCAATTGGCGACATCGGAAACGAAGGCTTAGGGTGGATCTGTATGGTACCATTCTCACTATAGACGGTACCGTCTCGCCCGAAGGCTTAGGTAGCCATCAACTTAGGTGAACCATATGATACCCATCTCGCCTTGTACCATTTTTGCCAACCCCAGATGGGACGTCACAACGTCGTCCACTTATTCCAGGTACCTATTTACAGCTAGGTGAACTGAGGCTAACCCATGAAAGGAGGCAAGCCCAATTTGTCTCCGCCCGGCCGGGGATTGAACCCCCGACCCCTCGTGTGTGAGATGAGAGCTCTACCTACTAGGCTACGGGCCTAGTGTGTGTGTGTGTGTGTGTTCCGGCCATACTACTGAAGAAATGTGCAGAAAAGTTGTGTGTACCTCTCAAATCCTATACAGATCTTCACTGGATTCCGGGATTGTTCTTGGATTACTGAAGAGAGCTAAGGTAACTCCCGTATTCAAAGGAGGGTCAAAAGGCAAAGCAGAAAACTACCGACCTATTGCCCTTACATCCCATATCATTAAAACTTTGAGAAAATTATTGTCAAGAATATTACAAACTACCTTGAACAAAACCATAAAATGAATGATAGCCAACACGGATTTCGACAAGGTAGATCATGCTTGTCCCAGCTCCTTGCCCATCATGAAAAAATTGTTAGTACACTAGAGAATGGCAGCAACATCGATGTAATCTACTTGGACTTCAGTAAGGCCTTCGACAAGGTGGACCACGGAATCCTATTACATAAAGTCCGCAATCTAGGAATAGTAGGTCGCCTTGGAGTATGGATCCATAACTTCCTGAACGAGAGAAAGCAATGTGTTGCTGTGGGTGGTGTCATTTCCCATGACTTAAATGTCTACAGTGGTGTCCCTCAAGGTTCTGTACTGGGGCCACTGCTGTTCCTCATACTCATATCCGACATTGACCAAGGTACACACTACTCAAAAGTCTCGTCTTTTGCCGATGATACCAGAGTAATGAAAGCAAATAAATCAATGGAAGATGTGGACAAATTAAAATCTGACTTTACCAAGCTATCTATATACATGGGCCGAAACAAATAATATGTCTTTCAATAATAACAAATTTGAACTGGTTAGATATGGTACAAACAAAATAGAAGAAGTCCACTATTCGGCACATGATGGCCAAATAATAAAGTGCAACAACAAAGTGCTAGACCTAGGGGTAACAATCAGTGATGATGCCACCTTCACTACCCATATCCTAACAGTAGTACAAAAGACACAAGCCCAGGTTGGCTGGGTATTGCGTACTTTCAGAACTCGTGAAAGAGAACCTATGTTAACCCTGTATAAGGCCTTGGTAATACCACTCTTGGAATATTGTTGCCAGTTATGAAATCCCTGGAAGTCACGAGAGAAACCAGCATTGGAAGGCATCCAGCGCTCCTTCACTAGTAAAATAGTGTCTGTGAAGGAGGAAGACTACTGGCAAAGACTTACGTCTCTAAACTTGTACTCTCTAGAACGACGCCTAGAAAGATACTTGATAATTTATACCTGGAAAATTCTCAACAACTTAGCCCCCAAACCTGCTGGGAGAGGAAGAAAAGGAGTTGATAAGAGATAAAAGAAAACCAACGACTGGGCCGTATGTGTATTATCAGGTCAATTAACTCAAGAGCACTGACAAGAATTAAGACACTTAAAGAAAATGCCTTCGCTACACGGGGTCCGAAGCTCTACAATGCACTGCCAAAAGAAATAAGAAACCAAAACTACCCAACCGTTGAAAAATTAAAAAAGGACTTGGATGATTTCCTGTCATCACTGCCAGACCAACCAATCCTACCCCACTACTACCTCCGTGCTGCCAGCAACAGCATTCTTGACCAGCTGGCACAGAGGAGGGTAGATGGGATGTACAGTGGCGGCGCCGCAACGGCGTGGACCACGGGGCGCTAACTGACGGCCCTCAACTACAACCACAGGAACCACAGGTGTGTGTGTGTGTGTGTGTGTGTGTGTTGTGTGTGTCATAGTAAGCAACATGCGGATTAGTTTTAGCAGGTGATGGTGTACTGGTACTGATCCCCGGTACTGAACTTAATGATTCGATCCCTAGTGGTACAGGATATAATATTTACTAGGGGGTATACTGTATATATATATATATATATATATATATATATATATATGAATGAGAGAGAGAGAGAGAGAGAGAGAGCGAGCGAGAGAGCCATTATAAGGGAGTGTCAAGGTAACACACAATGCCTTCCTTCATATTATTGTTACATTTCTTGTCTTACCGGGTCAAGTCAACTGATAATAGCACCACTCTCTCTTTCTCCCTCTCTCCCATATACTGTATATATATACCGGTACTGTATAAGTTGTGGTACACTTTAACTTTCCCAGGTGAGTTTGGCGCCCTCCACCCAGCGTTGACCTTGACTTGTTAAGGACGAACCTCCAATATATCCCTCCAACCATGCCACAGGCAGCACAGGTTCCACTCAATCAGGCACATATTGGGCTACAGAGTTTTATGAGGAGGATACGACGATTTCTCTTATTTTTATTATTAGTTTTGTTTTTATCTACCGTACATTTCCTATGGACCTTTGTTATCTACAGTATAATATATATATATATATATATATTTTTTTTTTTTTTTGTCCTTCCTGCTGACGGTAAATTGTTGTCTCCATCTTGATTTCTCCGCTATTATGCAGCTTATGTAGCGAAATATGTTGTTAATATTGTCAACTTGGCGCGTTTATGAAGCAGAAACATAGTAGTTTCGTATTTTTCCTATATTTATATACACATCGATTGCTATGGGATCCAATTTACCGCCAGCTGAAATATAACAGAGTACACTATGATGTGCCGGTAGATGTTTTTACGTAGTTTTATGAGGAGATTACGATGATTGATCTTTTCTTTTTGTTTACCTGCATTCCCTGTGGATCTTTGTAATCTGTACCACTGTGGCCATACGGATATTTGTTTACGTAAAAAAAAAAAAAAAAAGTAAGGAAAAGTGGGGATTGGGCCTGAGTAGATAGATAGATAGATAGATAGTTTTATGAGGATGATGATAAAGATTGATCTTGTTTTGTTTATCTGCATTTGTAATCTATACTACTGGTGTTTGTAGACGTGACAGAAACTGAAAGAGGTAATGGACTGAGTGAAGCTTGTATGACAACTTTTGTTTTGTATGTGTATGAAAGAGACAACAGACAAAGGTGCCTGTAACAAGTGGTGACTAGCGTGACCAGTGGTAGAGTGTTTGGAGTGTTCACTTACTTAGGGGGTAGGGGTTATATTTTGGTCTATTTATAGATGTTTTTATTAGTTTCCGCGCTAGACCTCCATCAAGCTTAATAAACACCCCCTAGATCCCCTTCAAGATAAATTTGTAAATTTTTCGGTAAAAAAAAGTCCCGGCCAAAGGCCGATTCCTTATAAAATTACAGGCTGGCTATCGCTCGCCAATAAATAATCGGACACCTAAATGGCACAAAAGGTCGTTTTATTGACAAATAAATGGGGCGAAGGGCCTCAAAATCGCCAAACTAATGAAACGAACGTCTTAAAATGTCAAAACTAAACTGGGGCTAAACATGAGGGAGCAGGAGATCTAGAAAACACAACTACCTCCATCATAATTATAATGGATCTTGTCGCGCAGTCTTTGGTGGAATAAACTCTACGCATCATACACTCCCATTTTACTATTATTTTCTTGCGAGCGCCAATCATTTTTTATTCAGTTTTGATCATCATAAATGGAGAAAGAAAGGGAAAACAAAATAGAACAAACAGAATGGCCAGGGAAGAACATTATTATTATTATTATTATTTATTTTTTACTTTATTTATTTATTTATTTTTATTTTTTTGCCAGACGCCGTAATTCCCGAGAAGGGGTGGCAATGAAGATTAGGCGTTTGTCACGAATTACTGGGTCAAGTTGCCCGGGTTTGACATCTACCAATACCATTTTGACAGAGAGGATTCGATCCGCCGACCGTTTGATCAGCAGCCGAAGCTTTACTGACTATGTCACGGCTCCAATTGTGGGGTGTCTCTCCAGTTCTTATTCAAATATGGCTGCGACAAAGCATTAAGGGTTGGTTTTGTGGACCCCCTTCTCCCTCATGTTTAGCCCCATTAGTTTTCGGATTTTAAGACATTCAGCCCAGTAGTTTAGCGATTTTAAGACGTTTCGCCTCATTTCTTTGACAATATTAAGACCCTTCGTGCCTTTTAGGTGTCGATTTTATTCCTCGCGAGCGATGAGCTCTTTTTGCTTTGGGGCTGCTGTTGATATTTATAGCCTGCTTCGGCCACTGACACACTACTGTTGTAACTAGGCCTGTAAGTTTTGTTTTGTTTTCTTTTCTGTGTATGATGGAGACAAAAGTAAAAGCTGACTGCCCCCAAATTTGAAAAGAGTGACAGAGTCAAATTAAGGGTGGTGATGGTCATCTTCCATATATACTGTGTATAGTAGGGGAGGTGTGGTGGTGCGATCTTGCCACTGGACTGGTAATCCAATGGACCTGGGTTCGAATCCCGATATGTCAATGGGAAGATAGTATTGGGATGGAATTTGTGCTGTACCCAGTATCAGTGCAAGCCCACCGAAAACGCCAAATAAATAGCCTACCCTCATTGTTCCCTGATTAAATAGCACTGTATGAATATTTCCATATTAAAAATATGCTACAGAGGGGCAATGCCTTGTGAGTTAATTGCTCAATAGGTGGCGTTCTGAGAGTGAGGGTCCGAGTCTAGGAGATGAGACAGTGAAGCACTGGAGTGAGGCAGCTTCAGAGATGGGGCTGCTTCGAGCCATGAGTGGGCAACTAAACCCCATGAATCCTGTGAAGGCAAGATGGCAGGGGCTGGTTGCAGTTAAAAGTGCTTCACATGCCTCACCCCCTAGACTGGAACGAGACCTCACAGGCTTAACTGTTCAATGATTAGTCTTTGCTTGAGATGGAGTAGTTAAAATATATAAAAAAAAAATATATATACTGTATACCGGTACCGTATAATATACTGTACAGTGTATATATATATATATATATATATATATATATATATATATATATATATATGGTGTGCTTGTTTAGTGTAGTGAAATTAACAGGAACAGGAGGTATTTGTGGATTACTCTCCGTGTACAATAGGTGAGACACAAACAGAAACAATGAGGGAGGCCAGACAAATAAATCAGGGGTTCCAGCATCTATCACATGCCTATGAGGTCTCCCCTGGGCATAGGCTAGCCTTGTTGGAGACTTATATTTAGGAGAACAAAACAAAAAAACATAAAAAATGAGACCTTCACTGTCAAAAGGTTAATGTAATTGTCAAGCCGTATTGTAATTTGGAAGAGTTAAGGGGGAGGTAGTAACTTTTTCTGGACCCCCTTCTCCCTCATGTTAAGCATAATAGTTTTGAAATTTTAAGAAGTTTGTTCCATTAGTTTGGTGATTTTGAGACCTTTCGCCCCATTTCTTTGTGACTCAATATTTACCCTTTCACTGCGGGAACCGTACAGGTACGTCCTGGCAATTTTATGCAATTTAAGCCTCATATCGCGGTGACCGTCATATGACGGGAGAGAGAAAATTGGCCATCTGCACGTTGCCCGTCATATGACGGACGCCATTTTGAGGCTATTATGAGCGATGAGAGAGATACCGGGCGTTGCAGGGATGATAGGCGGGCTTGATCCGCTTGCCATGGTCTTGCGGCGTATACTGAACTCAACCACACACCTATCTCATACCTCACACCTCTCTCTTACGCCGATAACCGCCAAAATACCCCTATATTTGCCGATTTTCCCCTTCAGTTGCACGATCTTTGCAACCAGATGTCGTACAAGGATGATTTAGGTTTCATTGGAAAGCTCTATCATCATCTTTTCACGGATATATACATTTTATTACGCTCTGGCGTTGAGAGTTAATCCCACTAAAGCCTGTGGAGACGAGTGCGAGTGAGCAGGAGCGCGGCAGGCCCCCGTCTGCTCTCCGGCACGAAGACTCTCACCCTATGTCTCACAAGATATATTCAGTGTTGCCAAAGGCAAATGTAGCGCGACATTCCTAATTATTAGCGAATATTGCCGATGTCTGTAATAATGCTGCGGGTGAACCCTGCGCGCTACACAGCTAATTCTGGTGTTATTTGAAAGCTCTTTTCCTCTAGTTTCTTTGCTGCAAACATTTCATATCATTCAGGCACTTACCTAAGCAATTAGGAGTGCCTGAATGTGAGCTCTTATCATAACGGAAATACCGGTATGCCTGCACTGATAGGGTGAAGACCTTTTATGCCATTTAGGTGTAGATTTTTTTTTGGCGACCGATAGCGAGCCTGTTATTTTTAGAAAGAACCGGCCAGTTTTCTACCAAAAAATGTACAAATTCATCTTAAAAGGGGGTCTAGGGAGTGTATTTATAGGCTTGATGTCTTGATGGAGGTCTAGCCAGGAAACTCAAAAATACATTAATAATTATAATTATACAGTGACCAAACAACAAGCGATCCAATGAGTCCCTTTGTCAATATGGCGCACACGACCATGGGTGGGTCATCTATCCTGTGTGGGGGCTATGTTGGGGTTTAGTTTTCAGGAGGATGGGGCTTTTGTATACGTCTCGCTCACACACACACATAAATACACACACATAAATACACACACACACACACACACACACACACACACACACACACACACACACACACACACACACACACACACACACACACACAGCCCGTAGCCTAGTAGGTAGAGCTCTCATCTCACACACGAGGGGTCGGGGGTTCAATCCCCGGCCGGGCGGAGACAAATTGGGCTTGTCTCCTTTCATGTGTTAGCCTCAGTTCACCTAGCTGTAAATAGGTACCTGGAATAAGTGGACGACGTTGTGACGTCCCATCTGGGGTTGGCAAAAATGGTACAAGGCGAGATGGGTATCATATGGTTCACCTAAGCTGATGGCTACCTAAGCCTTCGGGCGAGACGGTACCGTCTATAGTGAGAATGGTACCATACAGATCCACCCTAAGCCTTCGTTTCCGATGTCGCCAATTGGCTAAATACAGACTACACACACATCCACAGCCATTCCAACAGTACATAAAACATTTAACATGCATTTCACGCAATACATTCCCAGTTAAGGAGGCGCGATTATAATGAGCTTAGCTCGCATTGCGTGGATTCCCCTTGACGAACAAGTAACTGAGTAACACACACACACTCTCTCTCTCTCTCTCTCTCTCTCTCTCTCTCTCTCTCTCTCTCTCTCTCTCTCTCTCTCTCTCTCTCTCTCTCTCTCCTCCAGCGCCCACCCAAACATATTTTTTTTCTAGTGTAATTTTGTTTGTTTTAGCTACTAACACCAAATAAATAACCCGTCGACTACCAAAGATAATATACTGTAAAACCAAATAATAAAAACAGGCATGCACAAAGGACAATGACACCCACTCGAGTTTTTTGTAGAGCTGTCATTTACTTTTTACTTATATTACAACATTCTAAATTCATACATGTCATAGTCTTCATTAAACAACAAACATATTCGTCCGCCCGCCCAGGTATTACCTTAATATACTCCTCTGCGATGTTGGGTAGTAAAGACTGTTAACCCTTACGGCACGATGACGTACTTTTCGCCATATTCTGGTTACTATTAGACGGTTTTCTTTAGCTTATGATCTATCTCTAGGACTCAGACGTAAATAACACATTTGTATAATAGTGATCCTTCGTACTAGCATAAAGTCCTCTAATGTTAGCCAGAATATACGGTTAAAAGGCGTCATCATACTGAAGGGGTTAAGAGGCGGATTGACACCAGGGCTTTTCGCCGACAACGTTTTGATCCGCGACACTAGCAGCTTCTGGAATATGCTTTTATAAAATGTTTATCACCTACGGCATAATAATCAGCCATCAGTCTAGTTGCCGAAACCACCGCAGAAGAACTCCGATGTCTGGGGATAAAAAGTTGCCAGAGAAAGCCTTCGACTAAATTCGCCTTCAAGGGTTTTTCTGGCGACCTTTGCTCTGCAACTTTATTCTGGCCAATTTTTTGCACTGTTATCGGCAGCTAAATTAATGGTAGATTATTATAGGTGACGGTATTCCTATCGTAGTCTATTGCAGAAGTATACAAATCAGAGTTGCGGGATAAAGTTGGTGGAAAAAGCACTTGTATAACTCCGCCATAATTTACGGGGTCCTCCTTTATGACAACAACAACCTCGTGTGGAACCCTAAGAGCCTGCCAGGGCCCAGATGTACTAACCAATACCAAGCAAGGTACGCTCAGGGACATAGCGGCAGTACATTCGCAGATATAAGCGACGTGCCTCTCTTGGTCCCATACTGAATCCAAACCAATGAATAATATGCCAGTGAAGCAGTGAATCAGTTATATATAGTTCAGGCTGCGCCATTTGAATCTGATTTAATGCTTCCAAATATTATCCATTGATTGATTTGGGTTTAGTTTAGGACCAAGAAAGGGATGCCGTTTTTTTCTGTAAGTGTACTGCCATTTCTGTCCTTGAGTGTACCATCAAAAATGACCGTAGAGGGGTGGAGGAAGATAAAGAAAGGGTTAACACTGTAGGGGATAATTTGTTCCTACTTCTTCCCACGTGGTCAATTTCTATCATACCTTAGCTTGTATTGGCTAGTACATCTGGGTCCAGCTGTATGGTCGCAGACGGTCTGCAGTCAAATTAACGCTTTGCATACGTTAGTGTCAGATTTCACTATATTCGGGCTAACGCTAAATGACTTGATTCGCTATAGGATGGACCTCCAGGAAACAAAGGGGTACCGTCATGGGTATCTCGATTAACCCTCTTGACTCCCAAATTTTCTTCCTAAATCGAATGCAATCGTCTTATGTTAGCCACAACAGTAATAAAAGCATCTTCGTACTGAAGGCGTTAACCCCTTTGTCAACTCAACCCCTTTTCAAATGTAATTAGGTCAGGCTAGATTATAGTCGATTAGGGTAGGCTGTGTTGGTCTCCGATAGGTGTTAGGTAGATCAAGCTAGTGTAGGTTCGATTAAGGAAATATATTTTGGGCTAGGATTAGGTAAGAGTATCGGACATGCCGGTAAGGGTCTTCGTCAGGAATTGTAACTTGTGGAAGATTATGACTAGGGTAGCCGCGAACAACATTTGCCTTTTCATTCCAACGTTTTGCTGTTGTACTTTACTATTCCAATCGTGCTGTTCCTCCTAAGGTCAGATTATCTTTGGTTAGGTTAGGTTAGGTTAGAACATAGGTTTGAATCGACCGGGGATTGAGTTAACACAGAACTTCACAGACTGGTTTTGGTTTGCAGACCACGAAGCACAAATGGGTGAAAATTGGATGTATAGCATAACCGTTAGCATCCAATGACAAGCTTTTATCTTTTGTTTAGCTACCACCAGTATATGTTTGGCTTCAGAGTCTTGGAATTTCTTGAGATAAGCATTGTAATCCTTACTCAGAAAGGTTGTTCTTATGTTCATTCTTAATCGGAATACAATCAGCTGTCAGTAATGTAATGCAATAAACAAGACATCATCTGGCTGACAGGGTTATAGCTAAAGGAACTGATGTGTCCTCTTCTATAAATGAGAGCTAGGGAATTAAATTGGCCAAAGTCTTAAACATTGGAAAGGAAAACGCTTTCCACATGTTTTATTTACAGTTTTATCTGGGGAGAGTGACTCCTTTCCTATGTTAACAAACTACTGCCCTTGCTTTATGAGGGTGAATACATTATTTTTCGCAGTTTCCAAAGCTAATTATATATTTTAACTTTAGTGGAAAGGTGTATGGTGTGTGTGTGTGTTTTTATTTAATTTTGTCAACATTTGGTCCTAAATTTGTATTACATAGTTGGGTAAAAGTCTGTGAAAGCAATCATAGTGTAAACAATATTATTCTCAAACAAATGTACAGAAATTAATTCTCATATGTTAATGCTGTCAAAATATTGTTTTATATATACACCGTGTAGTGCTTTGTGGTCTTCAATCTCACCGTAACTGTCTGCGATTATGACTGTAAACGTCTGGCCATCACATCTGCGGATGATACTCCTGCGAACAGCTGATAAACACTTACAACCCCTGAACCTGTAATGATTGGATCTGGAAGCAACGGGAGGCACCACTTAAGTTTGAGATTATTGGTCACTGCTGCACCAAAGATCACATAAAGATGTTCTCCATTTCATGTGGAATTAGTTTTGTATGGATTATTTGAGGGCAGGTACAGTAAGGCCTGCCATTATAATGATATTATAAATGCATTTTATGGTTGAAAGTGGCTATAATAACTATCACAATTAGAAAACAAATATATATTAGCCACTAGAATAACCTTTGTATATTTTGTAAAACCGATAAAAACTGGAATAGCAAGTAAAACCTGTCATAAATCCCTTGAAATAATGATCTGTTATATTCCACACTAAATAGAGATACTATGAAACTGAAATACGAAGAAACTTAACTAGTGTGAAATCTAGAATGTGTGACTGGTTTAAGAAGGTGTTCTTCGATGCAGAGCAAGCAATGTATTTCTTCCTTGTGTCTCCGGTGGGTTCTGAGACCATAGTTTTAAACACAGAGTAGTTTTTTCCTTGCCCCTTCCAGAAATTGTGCAAGCATTTTATAGGATATAAATACATTATCGCTCAAAAAATTTAATAAATAAAATATAATAAAATATCCCACTTGATATTGGATATTTACCCTCACTACTGTCAACTAGATAATAATGAATAATGTGCTCCTCCTCAAATGGTGTTTATATTCTTTCTGTCAACTCTTCAACTAGGACTCTCCATGTTCATTTTACACGGTCAGCAACAATGTGTGTTGGGGAAGGTGAACCCTCTCCTTTGCTTAAGACTATGGACAAGAATCTCTCTGATCTCCTTTCAACATGGCTCAGGAGTAACCATATCATCTTCGGGGTGTCGAGGGAGTAACAGCAGTAGTAATTTAAGTTATAATGTCTTTAAGTACGCTATTTACCTTACTTTCACAAGATGACGTATCACTGTTAGGTATCCCGTGGCAAAGTATGCATGATCGGTCTCCTGGAACAGATGCTTCAACTTAGAGATACATTCTCAAAGAATATCCTTAAGTAGCATGAACATAAATATTTTATAAAGCCGATGGCTAAATGACACAAGAATATCCCAGAGTGTGGTGATTGTTGCTCCATTTAAGTAAGTGGCTGCTCGTGAACTACCTACAAAGGACTATATATATATATGCATTGCAAGAAATGTTCTGAGATCATTCTTATGACTAATAAGTAATATTGATATTCCTTAAGTTATTTCATTCATATCAGGATTTCAGGTTAATTTCAGTTTTCCGAAAGCGACCACAAATCATACATTCTACTATAAATAAATGTTGTAATTCTCATGTTCCCTTATGGAAATAGTGGGCAGGCTGGAATTATCTGTACAATACAATCAGATTATTACTTTAAAGGTGTTTACGGGGCAGAACAACAATAATGATCCAGTAAGAGTTACCTAAAGCGGGACTAGCACAGCCACACTCCGGCGCAACGACACACCCGCCACGATAAACTCAGGAATCATTACCCTCAAACACAAGCTTCGAGTGCGACTCCAAATGGGGCCGACACTCTTGGTAACGTAAGCGGTTCGCAAATCTATACTAGGCGAGTCCCATGGAAATCATGTCACTGCCACATAGGTTAACCTTTTAATCAGAACAGAAATGTTTTAATTTGCTATTGTCAAACTATTTTCTTCAGGTTTAGAAGGGCCACTTCAGAGTCATTAGGATAATTAAGGTATTTGTTTAATTCACTGACTCTGGGAGGCTCTTCAAAAGCTGAATAAACAATTTCGTATTGGTTAGATTAAAATATTTTATCTGGTTGAAACATAAAGGATACATAAATGTGACAGTAATATACTCCGTGAATGTGGTGCATTCAGATTGATTAATATAATTATTATGTATAAATAATAATATACCGGTATTTCTTACTTTAATGCCATTAATTTGCTTAAGCCTGGTATGAACTTGCGATGCTTATACCAAACGTGATGTGTGCAACGAACGAACGGAGGAACCAACGTAAGCGAGAATACGAACACAAATGGGCTGTGAGAGCGGCAGCTGGCAGTGTTCAGTCGCGAGTGTGTCATTAGGCGGGAGGGCGCGGCCGACTTGGAATCTCATCACCCTTATATATTTTTTTTTTATTTTTTTTTTAGCGTAGAGATTTATATACCTCACATTGGGTCCCTGTCACTATCTTTATATAACCCCCTTAGTATGTTGGCATAATTTTCATTTTACTCGGGCAGATATTAGACGATTTTACTCGGTTTAGGAAGAACTTGTGGGAATCGAATGGGTAAATAATATATATCCTACCGTTTTGCTCCCACAGGTCCTTTCTAAACTGGGGGAATCGTATAATGATAGCCAGAATACAACGAAGGCAAGCGTCATCGTACCGAAAGGGTTTATAGTAGATAATAATATAGCTCACTTTGGGTCCCTGTCACCAGCTCGCCTCAACTCAGTCATTTATTGCCAACTTTGTGATACGTAAAAGAAAGGAGGAAATATACTATCTTGGTGAGTAATATTGGTGAGTAACTCGTGCCTTGGTGCTGCTTGGTGATCTTAACCCTCGTACACCATCCCAAACACTTGTAGCACCATTATACCACCACTCTATCACCATTTTGTATTATCACTATCAACATTTTGTATGATCACTATCACCAGCCACCATCATTACCATCACGCCTGTCAATCACCATCGTATATCATCCCTATCACCCTCACTAGACATGATTAATGCCTATACACATCATTATCACTAATATTCTAATGACCATACTCGTAACAATTGGTAGTTTATATCAACAGTGTTTTCTATATTTCCACTATTACTACCGTACCTGTTTTTATTCTACTATTATCAACTTTAATTTGTTTTACCCTTGTTCGTTCACTGTCACTATCATATATTGCCGTATTACTTTCCTCTCAATTGGTTTTCTCTGAAGTCAAAGTATGGTGCTGTGAGGCCACATTAATGAGGTAAAATCTGTGTTGCTGTATATTGAAAAGCATATAGGCCTAAATTGCTTTAACTTGCTTATATGAATGTATTAACATGTATGTTCTTCATAATCCAAGTTACTGCCCCTAAATGGTGATATGGTGGTGGATTTTATGGTGAAAGAGTTTCAAGGGATACTGCGAGGGTATACAGTGACAGCTGGCGAAGGTGCGAGTTACTCTATTATTAGCCTTCGTGCCCTCACCTTGGATCACTCTGACCTTTTGTGACCTAAGGGAACGTGACCAAAAGTCCAGGACACAGGTGACCCTGGCCCAGACTCCTGGACAGAGGTTACATGTTCCAGATTCCAGGACACGGGTTACATGTTCCAGATTCCAGGACACGGGTTACATGTTCCAGATTCCAGGACATGGGTTACATGTTCCAGGACATGGGTTACATGTTCCAGATTCCAGGACATGGGTTACATGTTCCAGATTCCAGGACATGGGTTACATGTTCCAGATTCCAGGACATGGGTTACATGTTCCAGATTCCAGGACATGGGTTACATGTTCCAGATTCCAGGAAACCAGTTACATGTTCCAGATTCCAGGACACCAGTTACATGTTCCAGATTCCAGATTCCAGGACACCAGTTACATGTTCCAGGACACCAGTTACATGTTCCAGATTCCAGGACACCAGTTACATGTTCCAAATTCCAGGATATGGGTTAAATGTTCCAGATTCCAGGACATGGGTTACATGTTCCAGATTCCAGGACACCAGTTACATGTTCCAGATTCCAGGACATGGGTTAAATGTTCCAGATTCCAGGACACGGGTTACATGTTCCAGATTCCAGGACATGGGTTACATGTTCCAGATTCCAGGACTCGGCTTACATGTTCCAGATTCCAGGACACGGGTTACATGTTCCAGTTTCCAGGACACGGGTTACATGTTCCAGATTCCAGGACATGGGTTACATGTTCCAGTTTCCAGGACACGGGTTACATGTTCCAGATTCCAGGACACGGGTTACATGTTCCTGTTTTAAGGATGCAAGTTACATATTCCAGATTCTAGGACAGGTGACCTAACTCGGATTTCAGGATATAGGTAACATGTTCTAGATCTATTACAAGGTGACCTGACTCGGATTCCAGGGCGTAGGTAGCCCGTTGCAGATTCCAGGACACCGGTAACATATTCCAGATTCTAGATTCTAGAACGAGGTGACGACCCAGTTTCCAGGACCTTGGCTAAGACATTGTTTTGAGGCAGAGGGCCTGACTCGGGCCAGCTGAAGATGGCCAACACTAGTAAATGAGGTTGAGTCTTTTGTGTTTTATGGTGTTTAGTGAGGTGGTATATTTAAAGAAGGTGAAACGTATCCATTTGGTAACTTGTATTCTGTTGTAACTACTACCTAACTATTCAAGAGTAAATTTATGAATGCATCCATTATCTACAATCTATTTACAGCAATAATCTATTAGTCATGGAAAGTACACAGTCATCCCTTTTATGAAAAATACTTAAGACAGCACGAAATATAATGTAAAAAACATCTCTCATTCGTTCAGTAGATCAAGCGCACAATACGGTACATGACGGCTAGTGTCCAGGGAGCTGGCGGACTTCCCCTCGCAAACCCTTACGCCACAACCAGCTTTAGTGTAAACAAAGATTAGCCAACTTCTCCAATGTAAACAACGCTCAAGTCTCCGATGCCATAATGTTGCTGCCTGTCCTATAGGCTATATCACCAGTGTATGGTAGACGAGCCATTTTATATGCGTTGATTCAATAAAACCCAAATGACTAGAGTTAGATTTAAAACCTAATATTAAATAAGTGTTTTAACTGATACATTTGAAACTAAACTAATTAATCTAATTCTGCTAACACTATGTAGCTGGCTAAATATTGCTCATCGATATCATGTACTAATATGATCACCACGTACCGGCACTAATTGACTAGTTATAGGCTTCCTTCATGAGCAATACTTCTTGGGTCTTCTAGATTAGGTGTCTTGTCTCGAATGATAATATTAGGAAGGTAGTTTTGGTAATGGTATATATTTTTGGTGATTCTGATTTAGGACAGATGGAGACCGTGGAGCAGTGGCCAATTCAGCGTTGTTTACATTTCCAATCGCCATTTTGATGCGTCTAACCAAAATAAGTTATGTGTAAATGGAAAAGTTTTAAATTTACTCACAAAAAATAAGAAGATTGTTAATTATTTTTAAATTGAAGTTTACAAATATAAATATGCTACAGTGGCAGCCTAAGCACCAAAATGTCGGAAGTTGTCTTGTCTGTTTGTTGTATGTGAACAACACTAAAGTCACCGACTCGCCATTGCAGTGATGTTGCTAGGCATACATTACCTGTCTTGAAAATTACCAGTATGGTAGTCTAGCAAATTTGTAAGTTTTGGTGCATTTAGTATGCGGTGTTGATACAAAATACACACATACAATGAACATAGTTATGGTTAATAAATGTTAATGTCAAAATGCACCTTAACTATTGTACATTTTGATACTAGATTTATTAATCTACCATTTTCTGAGAGTAGTTTTTTGTTATATCAATTTCGCATACTAAAAGGACTTGATACAAACTGGTTACCGGTACCGTACTTTACCCATGTTTTCACAAGTGACACTACTCAAATAATGCCTGATAATTTATGTCTTTATCAATACTACGACAGTAGTGTTGGTATGGACACTTTTTATAATTATTTTCATAACAAGTGGTGATGTTGATACGATGGTGACTTTAGTATTGCTTGCAGTAATGTCAACTATTATATTAAAGTCACTATTTCATTAATGTCGCCACTTGTTTTGCGAATCGAATCATACGTACGGTAAACCTTTTAGTGTGACTACTCAAGAGGTGTTTATGTTAGTTGTATCAAGTTAACAAGGGCGGTAGTGTCAGCTATGGTGTTTATTTAGAATGAGTGGTGACTTTAATGCAATGGTGACTTTAGTATTGTTGACGTTGGTGCTTGTACGGTGGTTGAGCCAGTGATCCGGGGGTGTCGGGGTTGTGGGCGGAGGGCAGGGGGCGTACACCAGCTCCCACCACTAAAACAAATACCAACAACACAATTTAACATGGCATCATTTGATCCAGCCCAGGTGACTGAACTAAGAGGAATCGCTTGCACCACCATAACACTGGACCGAATGTCAACTTAGTAAAAAGAAATATTGCTACATATTGAAGACCAGCATTATAATTATTTTTTTGGAATATAGGTCTAGCATTTATAACAGTAAACATATACACCGTGTATGCAATCCATAAAATAACACAATATGAGATTTGTGAGAGAGAGAGTACATAATCTGTGGGCCGAGGCTTATTCAACTGAAGCCAAATTGGGCCACAGACAACACTGTGAGCACTTAAGACTAGATGCAAGTCTTTGGCATTTGTCTGTCACTTGTCGCACCCACTGGCAGACGTCACATCCTCAGTCAGCCAGGTGTCACATCTCTCAGTGGCCACATCCACTGCTAAATGTCACATCTCTTAGTCCTATATTTGATGGCTGACATTGAAATAAATAACTGGCCTGAAGTGGTGGATTATCTGGATTCATTAATAATATGATCTGGGTAGAGGGTACATCTATCACTAGGCCTGTTTCACTGGCCAATGTCACTCTTCTTATTTGTATCTGTTCATATCAATTAGCGAACATCACAGTTGATAAGGACTGTTGAGGTTTCACTTCCATTTCACGCATAGCGTGAGGAGAACACACACAATAAAATGCTCCTCTCATTTACTGGAGATGTATACTCCTCAGCTGATCTCATCCATTGGTAATGCACACTCATCAATCAATCTGATCTTCTGAGGAAATATATTCTTCAGCATGATATTTAATCACAGTTTCTGTGTGGAAAATATACTGTATATATAAATTACACCCTCAACCAGGACCCGAACCTTATTAAATCTAGCCAGTACCGGTATATGGAGAAATGTGCGTTACAACATGATGTGCGCTGTGTTGCCACTTTGGTTTACCCGAGGACCAAGCGTTTAGTACCTCACCAATGCCACTGGGGATGCGGCGTCTCACCTAGCATTGCCACTGGGGATGCGGCGTCTCACCTACCATTGTTCTTATAGTTGTATGATACTTGGAAAATGTGTATGTATTATAAATTGTTGACAAAATAAATAATCGTAATGCTAGTAGGTGTTTAATCTAAAGAGTGAGGTAATGGTCAAAATGTTAACTTAAAGAGTATTTGGAAATAATTTGTCCAGCATTCTGTGGAAAATGTGAGGTGGGAAAAATTTGCCTCAAAATACAGGTTCATGTCATATGCATCATTACGTATCCTTTTTCTATCCCTTACATGCATATTGTGAGAAATAACAGATGACCACATGAGATCTATGAATTGTGCGCCCTTCATTGAACATTAATTATCTAAAGAATATTCTTTCTCTTTGCATGCCTTACTTTGTTCCTTTCCTTCTCCTTTGTCTTTAGTCTTTCACACTGATAACATCAAATCACACCTGCCTACTCGTCTTAACAATTTTGTAGGTATCCAGATGACTGAAATTTCAATACTTTGTTGCTAACGACAAAAGGGATACCATTTGGTGTTAGCATTCCTTCTTTGAAATTTCAATACTTTGTTGCTAACGATAAAAGGGAAACCATTTGGTGTTAGCATTCCTTCTTAACCCAGGTTGATAAATTTGAGTTATACTCCGAAATAATAATGCCCAGAAAATATGGTTTGAGTGAATTTATCATGAGTGTATGTAAATTGTGACATTTGTAGGCGAGGTGAGGTGTGAGGAGATGTACCTCTCACTTTCTTCATTATTTTACTGCCCGCTCTTACATTTACAGCTTGGTCCAATTGTTAACGAGGTTGTTTTTGTGATTTGCTACAGTTCAGACATCTTGATGACTTGTATTGTTTCATGCTCATTAAATCTTTATAACTCTCCCCCTTATTGTATGTTTATTAACCTAGATGGGGCTGAGATTACACTGTCTTAGTTCATTAAAACTCAAAACATATAGGTACGATTATATAACTTCATATACAAGATGGGTTATGCACTCAGTCCAGACACAGTGTGTAAAATATGCATGCTACATCATTCAAGGTATAAAATTACCCTTAGCTTGGAAAGTTAGTCGGTATATATAATTTTTCTCTCTGCTATGGTATAATACTTGGAATGTGAAGCCTTGAGCACATCTTCATAATGTACCTCGTTCCGTGTGGCTTGCGCCGGCGCCTCGCTTTAGTAAGGTACATTTAATCCCGTTGTGCTGACACGGCACCAACCATGCAATGGGCCTTGTAAACTAATCTGGAAATATAAACAAATCTACATTGTCTTCAGCCTTTCACTCAACAAGATACCATCGAGTCTGTTTTAAAATCCTGAACGTGGTGAGAGAATATTAGATCCTTTTATGAATGGAGATAGTAAAACACATTGGTGGGATAATTTCTGGGACTGCAACTGTACGACAGACTGACCTGCGGAATCTCAAGCTTTCGCCGCACCATTCTCCTCTTTGTGTTGCTGTCTGTACTTGTCAACTAATTAAGCAATTTGTGTGTCAATTGAATTATTTTTGGTATGATTGTTTCAGCTTAAATCTTATTTGTACTGTCTCGTCCGACGTTGTATGTTGGTGTCTACTGCCTCTACCGGACCGATTGACGAGATGGTGGCGGCCCCTTGTGTGTGTTAAGTGGATTCACAGAAGGACTTTAAATCTGTAACTTTTGATTCGCAACTTTACGCTGGCAATATTTTGAGACTATTTTTGCTCTGATTACAGCAAATAGAATGAAGGTGGATTATCATAGATGACAGCATTATTGTAAGAGTATTTCAGCCAGAGCAAAGTTGTGAATTAAAGTTATGGATAAAAGTGTTCGTTTAAATCCACCTTCATGGGAGCTCGGTGTTGCGGTGCTGGTAGTGAGTTACGGCAGATTTACACCACCAATTTTTCCCTCAACTTTGTAGGGTCAACTTTATTCTGGCAGCATTTTCAGACTATTTTGCACTCGTATCGGCAACTAGACTGAAAGTAGGTGGGATTCTTATTGACATTCTTCTTAGATGCCGCCCGATCAAAGTTGCGGAAAAACGTTGTGGGAAAAAGCGTTGGTGTAAATCGACCTTTTCACTTCTGTTTTGAAAGCTGTGTGTATTACTTGCGCCCAGTTCGTGCCTCTAGAACAACAAATGTCAGCACAACCTAGGAGGTATAAAATGATGAAAAACAACAACTACTCTACCAAGCATTGGTCTGGCTCATATTGAGCTGCTCAACGTATCACACGGTTACGGTGTCTGTGCGTTGGATTAATCAACTTTGGATTATTTACCTACTTACAAATGCGCACAATCTTACCTATGTACTTTAGATACAGATATATTGACTTGTATCTCTCGACCTTTCATTGTGACCACCACATTCTTTACTCCAGATGTTTGCAAAGAGAATATCACACTACGCTTTATTTCACCAGATATGTTTTACTACAATATGTTTTTGCTACGATTAAACAGAAAAACTAATTTGAAGTATTTTAGTCGGTGAACGCCATGAATTCATTATCTGTCAAAAATATATGAAAGTTTTTTTCGTCAACGTTTAGCTTGGTCCTTTGCCATCAAGTACTCGAGTCTAGGGAAATAAGGCACAGTGTGATATTCCCTTAGCACATTCCCTCTCCTCTGTCTCTCTCTCTGTTACTGCCTGGTCCCCATCGCAGTACCAGGGATAATATGGCACTCAGGGTGATCACTAAGTCGGAGGTTCATCATGTGTCCCGTTCAAGACGCACGCACGCGGACACACTCGCGCATCTATGTGGCACTTTTTTTTCTACTGCACACTCGCGCATCTATGTGGCACTTTCTTTTCTACTGCCGCTGCTACTGCCATTGTTGTTGAGTTGCGCGAGTCGCTTGTAGATGGCGGAGTTGATGAAGCGCGGGTAGGAGTCGCGATGCATGAGGGTGTAGATCTGTGTCTGGGCCTCGTCGAAGGTGTGCGGCGAGGGGTCCACCATATTCCGGTTGATGATCTCTCGCACCCGGGAGTCCAGCGACACCTGTAATAAAGGGAAAGCATTAGTGATGATGTTTATGACGCCTAATAAGTGATCGTTAACAAGGTAAAATCACGTCCTAATACAACACCTGTAATATTGAGTGTGATTAAGTTATATTATTTTATGCACCTAATTTAGCACCTGTTTACTCATGTCACATAGCATACTTTAGTCAACATTTGTTATACAACATACTTTACTTAACACTTGCCACATAACATATAACTAAATTACTGTCACATCGTACTTTATTCAACACCTATTACATAACATTATTTATGCAACATCGGTCACATAGCACACTGTAGGCAACATCGGTCACATAGCACACTGTAGGCAACATCTGTCATATAGCACACTGTAGGCAACATCTGTCATATAACACACTGTAGGCAACATCTGTCATATAGCACACTGTAGGCAACATCTGTCATATAACACACTGTAGGCAACATCTGTCATATAGCACACTGTAGGCAACATCTGTCATATAGCACACTGTAGGCAACATCGGTCATATAGCACACTGTAGGCAACATCTGTCATATAGCACACTGTAGGCAACATCTGTCATATAGCACACTGTAGGCAACATCTGTCATATAACACACTGTAGGCAACATCTGTCATATAACACACTGTAGGCAACATCTGTCATATAACACACTGTAGGCAACATCTGTCATATAACACACTGTAGGCAACATCTGTCATATAACACACTGTAGGCAACATGTCATATAGCACACTGTAGGCAACATCGGTCATATAACACACTGTAGGCAACATCTGTCATATAACACACTGTAGGCAACATCTGTCATATAGCACACTGTAGGCAACATCTGTCATATAGCACACTGTAGGCAACATCTGTCATATAGCACACTGTAGGCAACATCGGTCATATAACACACTGTAGGCAACATCTGTCATATAGCACACTGTAGGCAACATCTGTCATATAGCACACTGTAGGCAACATCTGTCATATAACACACTGTAGGCAACATCTGTCACATAGCACACTGTAGGCAACATCTGTCATATAGCACACTGTAGGCAACATCGGTCATATAGCACACTGTAGGCAACATCGGTCATATAGCACACTGTAGGCAACATCGGTCATATAACACACTGTAGGCAACATCTGTCATATAGCACACTGTAGGCAACATCTGTCATATAACACACTGTAGGCAACATCGGTCATATAACACACTGTAGGCAACATCGGTCATATAGCACACTGTAGGCAACATCTGTCATATAGCACACTGTAGGCAACATCTGTCATATAGCACACTGTAGGCAACATCTGTCATATAGCACACTGTAGGCAACATCTGTCATATAGCACACTGTAGGCAACATCCGTCATATAGCACACTGTAGGCAACATCTGTCATATAGCACACTGTAGGCAACATCTGTCATATAGCACACTGTAGGCAACATCTGTCATATAGCACACTGTAGGCAACATCTGTCATATAGCACACTGTAGGCAACATCTGTCATATAGCACACTGTAGGCAACATCTGTCATATAGCACACTGTAGGCAACATCTGTCATATAACACACTGTAGGCAACATCTGTCATATAGCACACTGTAGGCAACATCGGTCATATAGCACACTGTAGGCAACATCTGTCATATAGCACACTGTAGGCAACATCTGTCATATAGCACACTGTAGGCAACATCTGTCATATAACACACTGTAGGCAACATCTGTCATATAACACACTGTAGGCAACATCTGTCATATAGCACACTGTAGGCAACATCTGTCATATAACACACTGTAGGCAACATCTGTCATATAGCACACTGTAGGCAACATCTGTCATATAACACACTGTAGGCAACATCTGTCATATAACACACTGTAGGCAACATCTGTCATATAGCACACTGTAGGCAACATCTGTCATATAACACACTGTAGGCAACATCTGTCATATAGCACACTGTAGGCAACATCTGTCATATAGCACACTGTAGGCAACATCTGTCATATAGCACACTGTAGGCAACATCTGTCATATAACACACTGTAGGCAACATCTGTCATATAGCACACTGTAGGCAACATCTGTCATATAGCACACTGTAGGCAACATCTGTCATATAGCACACTGTAGGCAACATCTGTCATATAGCACACTGTAGGCAACATCTGTCATATAACACACTGTAGGCAACATCTGTCACATAGCACACTGTAGGCAACATCTGTCATATAACATAGTCCTACTTTACTCAATACCTAAGTAACCTAACACGTCATACATTTAATTCATAGGAGTTTTTATTCACAATATACTGTTACACATACATACTATAGTTGACTGATATTAGCTATTGTATTCAAGCACGATAGTAACTCATTTGACCAATCACATGTTAAGCGGATCTGTTTTGCTGGGTCGTATTTTTTGTATCCTCTTATTTATTTACTTGCCCTGTTTACTCTTTTAAGGGGGAAGGATTTATTTACTTGCCCTGTTTACTCTTTTAAGGGGGAAGGATTTATTTACTTGCCCTGTTTACTCTTTTAAGGGGGAAGGATTTATTTACTTGCCCGGTTTACTCTTTTAAGGGGGAAGGATTTATTTACTTGCCCTGTTTACTCTTTTAAGGGGGAAGGATTTATTTATAGGTCGATTTATTATAATAATTATTACTTTATAAAGTTTCCTCCCTAGACCTCCATCATCCCTCCAATATCCCTCTTCAAGATAAATGTGTACATTTTTCGGTAGAAAAATATCCCGGCCGAAGGCCGATTTCTCAATCACAGGCTCGCTATCGCACGCCAGGAAAAATATTGACACCTAAACGGCACGAAAGGTCTTGATATTGACGAAGAAATGGGGCGAAAGGTCCTATAATCGCCAAACTAATGGACCGAACGTATACAAATCTGAAAAATAATGGGGCTAAGCATGTGGGAGAATGGGGCAGGACACCACCACCATCCACCACCTTCATCAAAGGCATCGACAATATGAACTGTAGTAAGTACTTCACTATCGACCAATCTAATTACACGCGGGGAAACGGTTGCAAAATTATTGGTAAATCGTTTAACTCGCACGAATCTAAGAATTTCTTCTTCAATCGAGTTGTCAACTTGTGGAATGGGCTTCCCCGAGACGTTATAGACTGCAGCACCTTTGATTCATTTAAATTCCGCCTAGACAATTATCTCGCATCAAACCCGCGACTGACTGCGTTTGTAAATGAATAACTTTATTTTATCTCCCCTCAGTTACTAACCCATATGTCCCCTACTAACTTCCTAGTCCTGCCACGTTAGTGGCAGGGCAGTAATTCCCTTTCCAATGTAACCCTTACCCACTCTAAACCACTATTTGGACACTTGATCCTCAGTGTTTTGGAGGACAAGCAGCCTAGAAGGGTCACTAGATCTGTTGTTGCTTGATTTTCTTTGTACTTTGTACTCTTTGTACTCTTTGTACTTTCACCAACACCACACATCATCACTATGCATCACCACACCATTACTTCCAACTCCACCATTATCACCTCAACCTCCCTCACCACCGCCAATCACATCACCACCTTTACCAACGCCACCTCTCAGCTTCCCTCACCAATACCACCACTACCACCATACTCACTAGCACCACCTCAACCTCCCTCACCACCGCCACCACCACCACCACTTCACCATCCCCCCCCCCACCGCCACCACCACGACCATCACCACTTCACCATCTCCATCACCACCTCATCCCCCCCCCACCATCTCAACCTCCCTCACCACCAACACCACTACCATCTCAACCACCACCATCACCTCAACCTCCCTCGCCAGCAACACTACTACCATCTCCACCACCACCTCAAGCTCCCTCACCACCACCACCACCACCAACAACAACAACAACAACAATCACAACCACCACCTCCCCAGCACCCATGTAAAAAACAACCTCACACACACAACCAGGACCGACCTCCATGTAGAAAATCACGAAGCTCTGTGGATCGATCTATACCTGCCGAGGACAAGACCCATCACAATTGGGGTATGCTATAGGCCACCAGACGACACACAATTCTTGACCAAATTTGAACGAACGTTGTCATTGCTAGACCCTCGGAATGAATCCATTATACTAGGGGATTTTAACCTGTGTTACAAACAACGAAATGATAGGCTTGTACGAGAATATAGGCATATACTGACAATGCACAATCACAAACAACTCATCACAACCCCCACACGTATCTCTGAGAACACTGCCACAATAATAGACCACATAAACTGTAACAGAGAGGACAAAATATCCCAATCAGGGGTTATACAGACTGGGATAAGTGATCACTTCGTCACATATTGCACACGAAAAACCACAAAAATTACCCTAGAGAATCACAAGATTATCAAAACAAGGTCACTCAGAAACTACAATAAAGAAACATTTCTGGACATTTTATGGAATACAGACTGGTCTCCAGTGTTTGGAAGTACAAACGTTAATGACGCATGGGTTGGCTTCAGAACCATCATCACAAACATTCTAGACGAAATAGCTCCTCTGAAAGACATACGAATTAAAGCAAGGTCAGACCCATGGATCAACAATGACATACTACACCATCTGGAACTCAGAGACAATCTGTTAAAAAGGCTAGCGAAACATAGACAGGATCAAGGTCTGAAACATGAGTTCAACAGGGCCAGGAATAAACTAAGTAGGAAAATAAAATCAGCGAAAACTAATTATTTTCACAATAAGGCAGAGGAATATCAGAATAACCCAAAGAAACTATGGAGGCACCTAAAAACAACAGGCTACAGCAACAAGACAAGGGATTCGTCTAACACTAATATTGCTCTCACCATTAATGATCAGATTTGCCACGATAAACGACAAATTTCAACCTACTTCAACTCCTTCTTCACCTCCATAGCAAACACACTTGCACAGAACCTACCTCAACCTCTCAATAAATACACGACAACAACGGCCACCTTTCGAAATTTCTACAGAGATAAAGACATACACCCAAACACATTTGGATTGCAAAATGTTACACCAAAATACACTTTTGACGAGCTGTCTAACCTAAATGTACATAAAAGCACAGGACCAGACAAAATTCCTGCCAAATTTCTACGAGATGGAGCCAT